>JAJPUD010008774.1:0-62133 GCA_023553655.1 Myrmecobius fasciatus
GGGCAGTTCTGCTGATTGAGTTATTTCAGGTGCTGGGCAGTTCTGCTGATTGAATTATTAAAGGTGCTGATCAGTTCCACTGATTGATTGTTTGCTTTAGGGTGCTGTGTAATGGTAGCTAGGTCTGGTGCTCGTCAGGAGTTCATTGGTTCACAATTTATCCCCCCCAAAAGGCAGATTTTCCAAACCACCTGCTTATAATCAGGATAGATTGGCCCAAGAGGCCCACAGAAGACTCCCAGTTGTGTGAAAAGCACAACACTCAGACTCCTTCTTCAACTCCTGTTCCAGCTCCCTGCCTCGGTCTCCCTGTGCTGCAGTCTGGGTTTAGCAGATTACTCCCCTGCCCAATTAAAACAGACCTGTTTTGACGTTCTTCCAGAGTATCTTCTTCTAGAAATGTGTTGTACTCCAGATATTGTGGATTTTTTTTTTACTTCAAAATCAGTCTAGAGGCTTCATATGTTGTTGGTTTGAGGGAAGGTTAGCGGAGGTTACAGAGACTCCTGTCTGATCTCTGCCATCTTGGCTCCACCCCCAGAAATCTTAATATATACTTTTATAAAATGTAAATGAGATGACTAAAAAGAAGTTGATCTCCTTGAATAACTGAACAATCTTCGATGGACCTGAGGACTAGAAGGTGAAGGATGCTTGGCTCCTCCTGTCTATGGAGCCCTGTAGGGTGGGGCTGCCAGGGTGGAATGTTGTATGAGTTGTCAGAAATAAAAACTATATTTGTTTTTTTTTTAGTTATTTTTATTTTTTAGAGGATGAATTCAATTTTGGAGAAAGAAGTGCTCAGTAAAAGACAGCAATTCAATGTTTAATTATTTAAATGCTTATTTAATAAATATGTTTAAAATATTAAGAGTACTGGTTTGGCTCTTTTAGTTTCTTGAAGACCTGAGATTAAAACAAAAACAAGAAGAAAAAAAAACACCCTGAAACCATAAGGCCTTATAAACATGAGTTAATATAAATTGAGTATTGAAAAAAGGGATGCAGATCTTTGCCAAAATCTCTTTTTAGTCCACTATGGTATTGTACTTTATGGTATCTTTCTTCTTGCTACACTTTTTTTTTTCTGAGACAATTGGGATTAAGTGACTTGCCCAGGGTCACACATCTAGGAAGTATTAAATGTCTGAGGTCACATTTGAACTCAGGTCCTCCTGATTTCAAGGCTGGTGCTCTATCCACTTAGAGGCTCAATAAAGTTAACTTTTTTAAAGTACTTAAATCCCTTTTAAGGTTAACCTCCCAGTCAATGGTGTAATAATCTTCTTCCTCTGCTAACCCCTTTTGGAGTTAGTCTGCTAACCTCCTCTGTGGATTTAGCCTGCCTGTCAATGGTATATTCCCTCCTTGTGGCATATTCTCTTTCTCCTTAATCGTGAGAAAGTTGTCTTTTCCATTGTTAATTATTAAAATCCCTTTCCTTGCTAACTATAATATTCTTTCTATTGCTCTCCCATTCTTTTTTCATTTTAAATTTTTTCTTGTCATGTATTTTTTTTACATTTTTCATCTTTAAACTATTTTTTTAGCTTTTTATTTTCAGAATAAATGCATAATTTTTCAACACTCAACCTTGCAAAACCTTGTTCCAAATTTTTCTCTCTCCCTTCCCCCATCCCTTCTTCTGACAGCAAGTAATCCAATATATGTTAAACATGTGCAATTCTTCTATACGTATTTCCACAATTATGCTGCACAAGAAAATTCAGAATAAAAAAGAAAAAAAGAGAAAGAAAGCAAAATGTAAGCAAACAACAAAAAAATGAAAATACTATGTTATGATCCACACTCAGTCCCCATAGTCCTCTCTCTGGATGCAGATGGCTTTCTCCATCATAAGTCCTGAATCACCTCACTATTGAAAAGAGCCAGAGCTATCATAATTGATCATCACATAATCTTGTTGAACAGCCCATTCTTAAGGACCTCACAGTCTAATGGGAGAGACAACATATGCACAACTATGTACAAATAGGAGATATACACACAAACACACACAGGATAAATTAGAGATAGTCTCAGAAGCAACTTGAAAGAAACTTGAAGAAAGCCAAGGGGACAGATAATGAATACAGTTTTGGACATGTTGAGTTTGAAATACTTACAAAATGGTTATTAAATGGAGATGCCCAGCAAGCTATTAGAAATATGGAATTTGATCTCAGGAGAGATGGTAACTAAGTGTATAGCTTTGGGAGTCATCTTCAAAAATAAAATTGATATCAATGGAAGCAGAGAGAGAGACACACACACACAGAGAATAGGAGAGGGCCCTGGATTCATACACATGGGGGTAGAACATAAATGTCCTTTCTCTGAAGGAGATTGAGAAGGTGTAGTCAGGTAGGAACCTTGATGAAAGTGTCAGGACAATCCAGGAAGAAGAGGGTATTGGATGAAGATACCTGTTGTAGAGAGGTTGTGAAGGATGCAAGCTGAGAAAAGACTATTGGATTTAGTAATAGATTATTGTTGACCTTGGAAAAAACAGTTTCAATTGAGTAGTGGAAGCAGGGGTCATATTGGACTAGTTAAGAATTGAACAGGAACTAAGAAAGTGGAGGCAAAAAGCATAGCTTTTCCTAGAGTTAAGATGTCAAAGGAAGGAGTGATAAAGGTCAAGAAGATGATAGGGTCAAGGGAAAGGGTTTTTACTTTTTTATTCTATTTTATTTTATTTTAGGATGATGAAGATCTGGGCACATTAATAAGCAAGAGGGAAGAATCTAATGGGTAAATGATACAGTCCTGGGTAACTGGATGAGGTTGGTGGAAAAAGCCTGAAGTACTGATAAGATTACTCTCTGAGGCAAGCAGAGGACACTGATGGGCATCAACTCAGCCTTACAGTCTCACTCCTGTGGAAGTCTTAGGTAACCCCACCTTACTGTATCCAATCAGAAAGCTAAGTTATGTGTCAAAATCCTGCAGTTAAATTTCACTTATAAGAATGTCCATGGCCTATGCCATCTTTGCTGAATTCCTTTTGGGTTCGCCCAAAGCATTTTGCCTCATGGCGTCTTCCTTCCCGTCCCTTCTACCCCATGCCTTATGGTGTCTTTCTCCTTAACCCATTTCCTTCTTAGAGCTATCTAACTCTTTTAGGGTAATAAACTCTATGGATAACCTGCTAATCAATGGCGTATTCCTACCTCATGGCCTATTCCCTTTTTCCTGGTTAATTGTGAGTTCCACTGGGGAACTTTTTTCCATTGTTAATTGTTAAAACCCCTTTCCTAGCTAACTATATGCTTTCCAAATCTATTTCATATTTACTACTTCTGGCGCTATTTTATCTCTTCATTTGGTCTTTAACCTCTTGTCATAAATAAATGTACCTTCTGACAAGGAGAAAGCCTTGTGAGTTCTTCACATGTGAATTGCTACCAAACCCCATTATGAACGAGTTTTGCTGTGACTGTCATTGTGGGTGGACAGTCCTTAGAATCTAGGTGGGAATCCATGTTACTTCTACAAGCCGTTTGTGGGATTTTGATATCTCCTTATACACATGCAAATTAGTTTGATGCAGAGATGAAGCTTTTATGAGGTTTTATAGCTGGGGCCTGTGGTCTAATTAACAACCCTGTTTGTTAAAGGATAGTCTTGATGATTGTTTGCTTGTGATCATCTTGGAACTGTTATGTAATTTCCTGATCTATGAAACTGAGAGATTTAGATTAAATAATCTCTAAGATAACATACTGCAAGTGCTTTTGATAAAGAGGCTATTTTCTCTTTAAAATCTTGAGTGTACGATGGCTGCCCCAAGCCTAATTTCTTCCAAAGACATTAAAAAAAAAAAAAAAAAAAAAGTTGATAAGGGAGTGGCCCTGGGCTGTAGGCTTTGCCGACAACCTTATTTCTGGATGAGTAATTTCTGAGAACCTCTAATTGCTCAGGAAGCTGAGGTCCTGAGCAGGGCCTAGGTGTGATATTTTACAAAGCTTCAATGAGGCAAGTACCCTCTACCCCTTTCTTCCTATATTAATGGTTTACTCTGCATGAGAGTTAGCATGGGATGATTAAAAGTGCATTGGCCTTAGAGTTTGTAAAAACCCAGTTTTGAATCTTGTCTGGGACAGTTGCAGGAATATAGAGAAGTTATTTAAATTCTCTAAGCATTAGTTTTCTTATCTGTAAAATGGGGATAATATCTATTGTACATACTTCACAGAGTTGTTATCAGGATCAAATGGAATAATGTATATAAAGCACTCTGAAATCTGTAAAGTGCTATATGTCAGTCACTATTATTATCTCACTCTTGTCTTATTTGGTGGCATTCTGTTGGAATTGTCTCTATGACAATTTGCTTGCTTGCTATTATTAGCCTTTTCAACTTAATGTTCTGAGGACTGTTGTACAGATAGATGTACTTTTTTTTTTTTTTTTAAAATAGTGGAATAGAAATGGTAAGCATGTGTTCTGGAGGGTCACTAAAAAGCATCCTTTTTTACAATTCCAGTAGAAAATAAGTAATCAGAAGCACATATACTTTATCCTGTTCCAGCATGATTTTGATTTTTTTAAACTAGGTTTCTGTGTTTTGAAAGTTTTTTGCTTCACACGACATATTTTGTATGCCAACAGCTATTAAAAATGTTACACTTAATATTTTATGGATCCAGTGTTATATTCAGGTAATTGTATGCAACAATTGTGTGTGATGGTGCTCCACTTTCAGCACAATTTATTCATTTCAGTTTTTCAATATATTTTGAGGTCAGTATTTGCAATGCTGTATAGGGATTTACTTTCTATCATTCTATGGAAGATAGGAAGCTTCTGATACATCTAGCCAGGTATATAGTAGTGTTTAAAGTACCCAGGCTTGGATCTGGAAGACCTGAGTTCAAATGAAGCCTCAAACTCTTACTAGGTGTATAAAATGGATGACTCACTTAACCCTGTTTGTCTCAGTTTGTTCATCTGTTAAAAAAAAAAAAAAAAAAAAAAAGCTGAAGTAGGAAATGACAAACTACTCCAGTATCTTTGCTAAGAAAACTCCAAACAGAATCACAAAGAGTTGGGCACAACTGAAACAACTCAACAATAGTACTACATCTTGTCTACCTAGGTTTTTGGTAAATGCTAAATTTTTGTAGCCTGCAAATGATATGTTATTGCATTGGTAACTAACTCAAAGATAATTCTTCTGTATTTTCTGGGACAGATGACCTGGTCCTAAATTGACATCAAAAACTTCTCCATTTCCATAAACAAATCCTCATGACTTAGCTTTAATTATTATTGTTATCTCATTTTCATCTTTTTCAATGAGGTTTAGATAGAAATAGTCCAAGGATAAATCATTCATTATCCAGCTATTGTTAGGATATATTTAATATTCTGTAGGCTGTCACACAAATGGGTAAAAAAATTACTGCTTTTTATAATTGAATAAAAGTATTCAATCGATGAATAAGCATTTAATAAATACCAGTCATATGCTGGATGCTATCCTAAGTAATGGGGCTTTATTGACATAATCTTGAATGACTATCATAAATATTTCAATTTTTTATAAATATAACTATATATATTATAATTATTTATTTGATACTTTTAACATGTTAATTGAATTCATGTGGATGTCACATGTGGAATACTTCTTGATTTCATTCTTGAATCTTAATCTATATCATAGACATAAGACATTGATTGCATAAGACAAATTCAGTGGTATATATCTGTACAATTTGGATATAGCCTTTATTTCGGAGGTCCAGCCTCCATGGGGAACTAGGTTCTTGAATGGAGGGTTGGAGTTGGCGAAGTGGAACAAGAGACAGCACACTCTATGGCGTGGTCATCAAGTTCGATTTATTGGCAAAAGCTTGTTCAAATTATTCAAGAAAGCTTGTGATTTTTATAGTCTTACAAAGTTAGGGTTGATTAGAGATAGGACAATTATTTGGCTAGGATTACAAGATTTTCTTGGGGCCCAGAAATTCCCAGGACCCCAGGTGCAATGCTTCTTAGAAAAAAAGAATGTACAGAATAAATTCATCAAACAATATAACAACAGTGAAACTTTAACTAAAGGTAAATGTACCTTGTGGTCATCACGTCATATCTGGCAGAACATGAGCTTCTCTAAAAATGTCACATTTACTTATTCCAAGACTTATACAATGCTTTTTGATTTTTTAACATGGTCGTAAGATTTTTTAGAATAGAAACATTTTTTTTCTCAAGAACTTATTTCCCTCAGCCCATTTATTAATCACTCATACAATAGCTTGTTTTGTGTAGGGGTCAGTAAACCATGCAATGGCCTATTTTTCTTACTTTTCTTCCCATAACTTACTTGCTACCAATGTGTCCATCTATCACTGATGTTTACTGTTCTTTTCATCATATCATTATTTATGTAAGCTCTGCATAGGGGAGTGAAGAACCAGGTTGATTGAATTTGGAATTGTTTCAAACAAGAGGGAGTAACTGGAGATTTCTTTTGGAGTTTTTGGGGAAAGCTATCAATTTCCCAAGTTTCCCAGTCTCTAAGTTTGTTTAATGCTTCACTAGTAAAGAAACCTTTCATGTTTAGGCAGAAAGTACAAAGGGGCTTTTTTGGGGGTGAAGGGCTTCGCGCTCACCTCATTGTGATGGATGGATACATACATACAGCTATGCTAAGAATTCCTAGAGCAGAAATTAAGCAGATAATCATTAACCAAATGTATTCCTGAATGCTTAGTTCTGTAGGGGCTTCTTCATGTTGCCTTGCACATTAGGGTCAAGACCCTATGGAGACCTTGTCATTCCAGGCAGGGTCCTTAACTCCCAGCATGCTCCCAGCACTTTATAATTGCTTGTGAAGTGGTCTGTTTGTTTCAAAAGTATGTTTGTAAATTTAAACATGTTTTTTGATAGTTCTGTGGATATTAATTTCCTTTTTGTCAAGGAACAATCTGCATTGTAGTGGTAAACTTTATATTTTATTAATATTTATGGATATTTCTGCCAAGATAGCTGCCTAATAATCTTCAAAGTTCACATCAGACTGAATTGTGACTAAGAAATCTGACAAAATACAGTGATTTTTTCCACTTCTAGAGCCAGAGGCCAATGGGTACTAAGAAAATAAACTTCACCAGGGAAGCAAGAATGAATGTGACTACTGACATGACATGTTTTCAAGACTGTCTGACCAGAGGCAACAAGAGGAGGGAACTTTCATAATACATTTCCAAGATGTGGGGGCACTTAGAAGCCTCAATAAATGGGAGCAGAGAATGACATGGTGACTAAAATAGTACCAACAAATATTGTATCAGCCATTATGGTCCCTAAAACTGTCCTGAGGTACCAAAGAAAGTACTGAATATCTAGTGAAGCAGAGGTCAGCACAAGAAGCAGGGCCAAAGCACAGAAGGGACAGGTCTTAACTCTAGCATAAAGCCCTATTTCAGGAACTAAAGGCTGAGAGTTGAGTAAATCAAAGAAAACATCTAGCATATAATATGTTTGAAAATCTTTACATCTCTCAGAAGGAGAAAGTGCCTTTACAACTGCAAGTAGAAATTAAAAAGAAAAAAAAAATACAAGGACTACATGAAAATCCACAATGAAGTAAGAGATTAAAATATGCAATAAAAGTTATGGAGTAAAGAATTAGGTGAACGAATAGCTTAGAACAGAATGATAACTCTCACCCAAGAAATAGAATCTTAGAAAACTACAGATTAACTCTATTTTTTGTTTTTATTTACAGAACATATGAGTAATTTTTCTGCATTGACCTTTGCAAAATTTTTTGTTCCAATTTTTTCCGCTCCTTCCCCCCACCCTCTCCCCTAGATGGTAGGTAGTCTAATACATGTTAAATATGTTAAAATATATGTTAAATCCATACATATCTATATGTATACATATCTATACAATTACCTTGCTGCACAAGAAAAATTGGATCTAGAAAGAGAAAAAAAAAAACAACACAACCTAAGAAGGAAAACAAAATGCAAGCAAACATTCACATAAAGCGTTAAAATGCTATGTTATGGTCCACACTCAGTTCCCACTGGTTTCTCTCTGGATGTATATGACTATCTTCATCGATGAACAATAGGAACTGGTTTGAATCACCTCATTGTTGAAGAGAACCAGGTCCATCAGGATTGATAGATAAGCTCTAAATATATATAATTGAAACAGCAAGTAATATTTAAAACAATATAGGAAGATGGTGAAAATAAAAAGAAATTTAAGACATAAAAGAAAATAATTGATATGGAAAACAGGTAAAGGATAATTTAAGAATATTTAGATTCCCCTAAAATCATTATTTAAAAAACAACAACCTGGTTATCCTATTTCAAGAAAGCAAAAATGAAAACTGCCAGAAGGGGGAAGATAAAATCCACTTAAAAGTTCCTGAAAGGATCCCCAAAAGGAAAAGTTGCAGGAATATCATAACCAAAATCCAAAGCTTTCACATCAAAGAAAAAAATAGTACATGCATCCAGAAAGAAGCAGTGCAAGTACTAAAAAAATGTAGTCACACAGTATAACAACTGGCAGCTTCTACTATGAATAAGGATCACACAGGACCTGGCAATTTTTACTTAAAACTAGAAGAGGTGGTGGAATATGCTATTCTAAAAAGCATAAGAAATCAGTTTACAACCAAGAATAACTTGAGCATAATCCTATAGCGGGAAAATGGTCCTTTGATGGAATAGAAGAATTTTAAACATTTCTGATGAAAAGAATCAGAGCTGAATGGCAACTTTGAAATACAAAGTAAGAATCAAGAAGAAACCTAGAAAGGTAATGAGTAGTTGAGCAATTAGAAGGAGCTCTATGATTTCTTCTTATTGAGGTATGTGACAAGAATATACAAACATGGAGGAAAGGATGGAGGAAGTGACTACCAAATGAATCTTACCTCACCTGAAACAAAGGAGGATTGAACACATACCTGTTTGGTGTAGAAACATATAAAACTCAACAGGGAAATATATAGGAATGAAGATATGTATAGAAAAGTAAGTTAATACAAGGGAAGGAATAATTATATGTAAAATAAAGGAACTTTATCTAGAAGAATTTAAAAAAAGAACCAGAATCTCAAATGTACAGAAAATAACAGAGGGAAGTTTAGAAGAAGCACAAAAAGTTTTGATTTATTGCCATGTCTCCATTTCTTCCTCCACAACATATGTTCCCTTTTCTTTATTACCCTGGTGCAAGACCTCATCCCTAGACTATTGCAATAGTTTTCTGGTTCATTTCCTAGTCTCAAGCATCACCTTGCTCTGCTCCAATCTCCACTCAGCTGTCAAAGTGATCTTAAAGCACAAAGCTAGCCATATCAGTTAACGCCTAGCCCGCTGTGGCCTCTAGGATCAAATATAAAATCTTCTTTTTGGCTTTTAAAGCCATTACAAGCTGGTCCCTTTCTAATTTTACTACTTCTGACAATCAATGTCCATCCACCTACTCTATGATCCAGCATTCTTATTCTGTCTCTGGGTTGTCCACCATGCCCCAAATGCTCTTTCCTCACCTCTGCCTCCACTTCTTCGAACCTCCCTGAGCCTTCCCAGCCACCTGTAAGACCCAGCTAAAATCTCACCCTCTGCAGGAAGCCTTTCTCAACCCTTCTTAATTCTAATGCCTTTTCTTTGTGAATTATTTCCTATTACCTTGCATATAGTTAGCTTTGTATACATTTGTTTGTTTGTTATCTCCCCAATTAGATTGTGAGCTACTTGAGAGGGAGGACTTTTTTTGTGTGTGTGTGTGTGTGTGCCATTTTTGTATCCTTAGTGCTTAGCACAATGACTGGTACATAGTAAGTGCTTAATAAATTTTATTGATTTTGATTTATTGATGATTTTCACACAAGATACTTCATCTTCCAGCTGTTCATTTTCGTTGGCTGATCCTCATACCTGGAATGCTCTTCCTCCTCATGACCGCCTTCTGATTTCCCTTAGTACACAGTTTGAATACCACTTTTTCCAAGAGACCTTTCCCAGTTCCAGTCCTGTGAGATTACATCCCATTTACATTGTATTTGTTTTCTATCTATGTTTTCTATCCTATCTATCTATATGTAGTTCATATATTAACTCCCCCATTAGAATGTGAGTTCCCTCAGGGCTGGGACAATGTTTTTGCCTTTTTATATATCCTTAAACTTTTGCATAGTAGAGGTTTATAAAATGTTTGTTGATTGCCTGAACTGATTTTATAATTTAAAAAAAAGCAATCAGCATAATGTAGAGATTCATGTTTCACATAAAACTTTTTGTATTCTGCTCTGTACATGAAAATGGTTCTTTTTTGTTATTTAAATTCAAAATTTTAAAACAAATTAGGGAAAAAAAACACATTATGGATTGGATAGCTTTAACTGCATTGACATCACTTTTACCATGCTAAAAGTATATATCTGTTAAAACTGATAACGCATAAGTATTAATTGTTGTAAAAGTCTTCTGCCCATTAGACTTTGATTTTAGGTTATATCATTCAATCTCTTAACATAAGTAGCCTAAGTTTTCTCACTGATAACCTTATGCTTGCTTTCTCTTGCCTGGAGAAGACTAAATATTTATAAGAATTGCCTGCATCCATTGGTTCCATTTGATTTTTGTATTCAAGCTCAAAGACATCAATCAATCTCAAATTTTCCTTGGTAAAATTTACAGCTTTTTACATTTATTGTTCCTGAATGACATTTTGATATTGTTAGAGAAAGTTTCCATAAGATGAAGTATTTGGACCTCACAACTAGGAAGACCTAAGCTAAAATTCTGCCTCCTACACTAGCTTTATCAGTTTGAGCAAGTTACTTAACCTCTTAATAGTCTAGGCAACTCCTCATAACTTGCATTGGTATGAAGAGTTTCCTCAACTCAACTAGGATTTTTCTGTATTATTGAAATCATGGATCTAATTTCTATCCCTATTTATGTTCTCATAATCTTTTATTTTTATTTTTTTAATGGAGATCTGATAAAAATGGCACTGGGACAAGTTGCAGTCCTACTATTAATATTATATTTAATGCTCTGCACATTTTTTTCACAGGTGGATAAAAAAATCTTTTTGCACTTGAATAAGTGAATAGAGATATAAGCTTATTTTCTGTGGGCTCCTTGAAAGCATCCTTCATTCAACTCTAGGAGCAGACTGGTGACAGGTATGTTGGGTAGCTAATATCTTTCTTTTTTTTTTTAATAGAAGCTTTTTATTTTCAAAACATATGCAAGGATAATTTTTCAACATTGACCCTTACAAAACCTTGTGTTCCAATTTCCCTCCCTTTCCCCGCATGGTAAGTAATTCAATGTATATTAAACACCTCATATTTTTTCTTACAGGACTTTGATGTTTTTCTGCTAGCTTTTTGTATTTTGAAAATTTTTGTTTCACATAGCTTAGAGTTCTGAATATGTGGTATGGCAACATCTTTTGAAAATTGTACTAATGTTTTTATGGAAAAGTGTTCTGTTAGGACAAATATATGCAACAGTTTGATCTGTGATAATGTTCTGGCTTCAGTATAGTTTATTGACTGAGTTCCTGAGTGTATTTGAAGTCTGTATTTGTAGTAGGGGGATTTGTTGTTTGTCAGTCTATGAAAGATAGTGAGCTTTTGATGTATATTTCTAGCTAAGAGGTCATGTCTAGCTTGGTATGTGCTAATTTTTTGCAGCTTGCAGTAATGTTACAATTTCTATTTTTTTCTTGCATAATATGCATGATATTATATATCTCATAATAATAATAATTATAATTAACTAATCATTTAGCTTTGTAAGGCTTTATTTAGTTGAAGGATCTTTTCCATCTCCTTGCCTTTACATTGGTTCCATTTGGGAAAAATTCTGATATGATTTTTTTCTAAGTGAATATTGAATAGGTCCTTCCCAAGTCTAGGATAAGATGGATATTTTTGATCCTCAAAATTCCCTTTATTTGTTCCTCTCTTTTTTCTCCCACCTGTACCATCATTTCCTTGAGCCTTGTTCTCAAGGAAATTTTTTTCCTTCCCAGTAAAGACAGGTGGTAATATCCTTTTCTGTCAAGTGGGGAGAATCATGATGGTTTGATAACACCGTAGGTGAGATTTTTGGACAAGAATGGGGAGTATTCTTCCATCTGAACTCTGAGGGAGCTGGAATTGGGACCTCAACCTTTGATACCATCTCTTTACAGAATTAAAATTCCTCTCATTTCTTCCATAATGTAACATATACTTTAGATCTTATGTTACATCTTTATTTATAAATCTCTAATATATTTATCATATAGTTGTGTTCGTGTTTGTGTCTTATTCTCCTATAGGTTTTAAGAGTCATGATAGTGGGGGCTGAATCTTATTTAAATCTTGTATCTCTTCACTATCTAGCATAGTGTTGTGCATGCAATGAGTACTAAGCAAATGTTTATTGAATGAATGAGCAAATATGCCCCCCCTATCTGAAACTTTGAAATTCTGGGAAATTAATTATTTCTAGGCCCCTTTCCCTTCACATGGAGTACTTATTATGTAGAAGAAGATCTTGTCCCATGGCTTCCTTAGAGTCTAAGAATTGGGCACTGAAAGGAACTTTACAGATAATCATTAGAATGAAGGATTTTAGAATTAAAAGAGTTTCTTTTTAAACCATGTAGTCTAATCTTTTGTTTGACATATGAGGAAACTGAGATTCAAACAGATTAAATGACTTGTTCAAGGTCATACAGGTAGTATTTTGGATACCTAGTATGTTTGGTTAAAGATATGTATGTTTTGTTTTGTTTTGTTTTTTGCCAGGATTCTTGGATTTGAGTCCTGAGAGGTATATCCAGATAGCCTAGATATAATTTACAATTATTTGGAACTGATGGCCAAGTTTCTGGACCTAGGGAAAAAACTGAAACCTAGATAATGCTTTTAGGAGTTGTTGGTGCTTCTGGCTCCTAGCCAGGCTTCTTATTTGAGATCTGGGCAGGGGAATATGGATCCTTTCCTGTAGACCTCCAAAAATCCTCTAATGAATTCAATGAAGTTTCTAAGAGGGAGGAGAGGATGTTTGCAAAAGATATATTCTAGAAGCTGGTCTGTGTATCTGCAGTGGAAAGTTAGATTTCAGAATTGAGAGAGATGTGGACCTCATGAAGGAGGTATTAAGGTTTCATGACTTCTCTAAGGGGCTTGTTTCAGCATATATGGCAAAAGATCACTGGACATAGAGAGTCAGGATTTGAGTCCAACATCTGTTACAGATTGAGTGGCTTTCAGCAAATCTCCTTTTTTTTCTGTGTCTCTATTTCTTCTTTTGTAAAATAATTGTATTTGACTAGATCACATTGGAAGTCATATAGCCCAATCTTGCAACATAGTTTTGCAACTATGACAGTTGGTCTTATAGTGACAGGACAAGGACTTAAAACCTTTATCCCCATATTTTCAGCCCAATGCTCTTTCTGCTAAACCATATTTATTTTCTGAAGAGATCCTTTGGATATAATTTTTTTTTTAAATCACCCACGATATGGGATCAGAGAATACCTTTCACTTGAGCCTTGAACTTTGTATAGGTCCCATCTGGGAGCTTGAGAAGGTATAGCTGGGCAACTGGTTCTTTTCCCTATGTTTCTTCCATGGGTTGGGCTGGTTATTGCCCACTTATTCTCCACACTTTGTGTATAATGGGCTGCAGGGTGGATCAAAACTGTCTGGTTGGAGAGAAAATTGGCTGTGGCCAATTTTGTGTTGCTGAGGGAAACTCCTCTAAGGAGTTTCCTTCCTGAGAAAGTTTCAACTGATCGTAGCGTTTCATCATAACTATCAATATGATTCTAAAGCATCTGCTGAATTGTTTACATTTTCTTTTTTCGATTAATAAGCATTTATTTTCTCTCCATCTTCTCCCCAATTTAAAAGAAAAACAAAAACCACAGTAGCAAATATGCATAGTCAAACAAAATAAATTCCTATAATGTCTAAATCTAGAAATGGCTTATCTGCATCTTGATCTCTCATCTCTGTCAGGAGATAGTTAGCATTGATCATCATTGGTCTTCTGGGATCATGGTTATTGGACTGATCAGAATGCTTAAGTCTTTCATAGTTGTTTATCTTTACAATGTTATTGTCACTGTATAAATTATTCTCTGGTTCAGCTCACTTAATTCTGCATCAATTCATACAAGTGTTACCAAATTTCTTTGTATCCAATCCTATTGTCCTTTCTTAAAGCATAATAGTTTTCAGTTTCCAATTGCTTTTTGGTCTATTTTCTCCTGGCCTTATATTGCATGTGATTTTTATTCCGTCATGATATGAAAAAAATGCATTTATTATTTCTGCCTTCCTGCATTTGATTTTGAGGTTTTTGTGTCCTAATACATGGTCAATTTTTGTATAAGTTCCATGGACTGCTGAGAAAAAAGTAAACTCCTTTCTGTCTCCATTTAATTTCCTCCAAAGATCTATCATACCTAACTTTTCTAACATTTTGTTTACCTCCTTAACTTCTTTCTTATTTATTTTGTGGTTTGATTTATCAAGTTCTGAGAGACGGAGGTTGAGATCCCCCACTATTATAGTTTTGCTGTCTATTTCTTCTTGCATCTCTCTGAACCTTTCCTCTAGGAATTTCCATGCTATACCACTTGGTGCATATATGTTTAGTATTGATATTGCTAAAGGTACCCTTTAGGAAGATATAATTTCCTTCTTTGTCTCTTTTAATTAAGTCTATCTTTGCTTTTACTTGGTCTGAGATCAGGATTGCTACCCCTGCTTTTTTTTGTTCAGCTGAAGCATAATAGATTCTGCTCCAGCCTTTCACCTTCACCCTGTATGTATCTCTATGTTTTAGATGTGTTTCTTGTATACAACATATTGTTGGATTCTGGTTTTTAATCCAATCTCCTATCTGCTTCTGCTTTAAGGGAGAGTTCATTCCATTCACATTCACAGTTAAAATAACTAATTCTGTATTTCCTGCCATCTTATTTACCCTAGCTTATGCTTTTCTCTTTCTTATCTCCTTTCCCTCCTCCCTACTATTTTGCTTTTGAAAACCACTTCCCTCAAACATTCCTTCCCCTTTAGAGCCCCCCCCCCAACCCCTTTCCCCCCCCCCCACCCTTTCCCTCCTGTTTCCTTATAAGTATGTCTATTATTCCCTCTGAGCCAAATCTGATGAGATGGAGATTAACCCAATTCTCATTCCCCTCCCTTTTCTCCCCTCAATCATTATAGGTTTTCTTTGCCTCTACATGTGATGTAATTTCCCTTATTTTACCTCCTTTTCCTCTTCCAGTGTTATCCCTTTTCTACCTCTAATTTCTTTTTCAGTTTATCATATCATAATAATCATAAAATCACAATAAACATATCATAATAATCATAAAATCACAATAGTCATATCATAATAATCATAAAATCACAGTAATCATATCATAATCATAATGTAATAATAGATTCATAAAATCAACCCTCATTCTATAAGTATCTATAACATAAATATAGTTCTCAAGAGTTTTTTTTTCTCTTGTTACCTTTTTATGTTTCTCTTGTGTTCTGTGTTTGTAGATCAAATTTCTTGTTCAGTTCTGGTGTTTTCAGTAGAAATAGGTGAAATTCTCCTATATCATTGAATGACCATCTTCTTCCCTGGAAGATAATGCTCATTCTAGCTGGGTAACTTATTCTTGGCTGTAATCCAAGTTCCTTTGCCCTTCGGAATATCTGATTCCAGGCCCTTCGATCCTTCAAAGTAGAAGCTGCTAGGTCCTGTGTGATCCTAATTGTGGCTCCCCGATATTTAAATTGTTTCTTTCTGGCTTCTTGTAATATCTTTTCCTTGGTATGATAGTTCTGGAATTTAGCCACGATATTTCTGGGGGACTTAATTTTTGGGTTTCTTTCAGGAGGTGATTGGTGGATTGTTTCAAGGAGTATTTTGCCTTCTGGGTCTAAAATATCAGGGCAGTTTTCTTTTATGATTTCCTGGAAGATAGTGTCTAGGTTCTTTTTTTTCATCATGGCTTTCAGGAAGCCCTATAATCCTTAGATTGTCTCTCTTAGATCTATTTTCCAGGTCAGTTGTTTTTCCTAGGAGATATCTCATGTTTTTCTCTATCTTTTCATTTTTTGGTTTTTGTTTGACTGATTCTTGAAGTCTTGATGAGTCATTCATTTCCAATTGTTTGATTCTAATTTTTAATGTCTTATTTTCTTCAGTTACTGTTTTTAGTTCCTTTTGCAATTGACCAATTACATTTTTTTGTTCATTGCATTCTTTTTCCATTTTTTCTATTTTATTTTGCAGTGATCTCATTTCGTTTCCCCATGTTTCTTCTAACTTTCTTTTAAGATTTTTTATGCAATCTTCAAAGAAAGCCTTGTGACATGGAGACCAATTTATGTCTCTCTTTGGGGCTTTTTTCTGGAGTTGCTTTACCTTTAGGGGCCTCAGGATTTGAGGTCTGTTCTTCCCTCTCTCCATAAAAGTTGTCTATGGTGAGAGCTCTTTTTGTTTTTTTATTCATTTTTTTTTTTAAAGGTGTGAGGTCTGTTTAGGGCAAAGGTGGGACAGCTGCTTTAATTTGCCCTGGGGCAGTTCTGCTGATTGAGTTATTTCAGGAACTGGGCAGTTCTGCTGATTGAATTATGTCAGGTGCTGGGCAGTTCTGCTTTAGTTCACCCTGGGGCGGTTCTGCTGATTGAATTATTTCAGGTACTGGGCAGCTCCGCTGATTGAATTATTTCTGGTGCTTATCAGACCTGTTGTTTGATTGATTGCTTTAAGGTGCTGTGTAATGGCAGCTAGTTACGATGCTCATCAGGGGTTCAGTGGTTCACAATCTATCCCCTTCAAAAGGCAGACCCTCCAAACCACCTGCCCACAATCAGGACAGATTGTTCCAAGAGGCCCGCAGAAGACTCCCAGGTGTGTGAAAAGCACAACGCTCCCACTCCTGTTCCGACTCCTGTTCCAGCTCCCTGCTCCAGCTCCCTGCCCTGGTCTCCCTGTGCTACTGTCTGGGTTCAGCAGACCACCCCCCTGCCCAATTAAAACAGACCTGTTTTGAGGTTCTTCCAGAGTATCTTCTTCTAGAATCGTATTGTTCTCCAGATATTGTGGATTTTTTTGCTTCAGAATCAGTCTAGAGGCTTCATATGTTGTTGGTTTGAGGGGAGGTTAGAGGAGGTTACAGAGACTCCTGTCTGATCTCCGCCACCATGGCTTCACCCCCGGAAGGAAGAGAGCATCATAATAGTTTTCCATTACATTCTTTATACTATAACTTGTTTGCCTATTCCCCAATTGATTGATATTTTCTTAATTTCTAGTTCTTTACCACCACAAAATGAGCTGCTATAAATATTTTTGTATGCAAGGGCTCTTTCTTTCTTTGATCTTTTTGAGGCATAGGCCTAATAGAAGTACTGTTAGATTAGAGGGTATTTAACACCTGCTTTGTTTAGGGGTCTGTGTACTTCACTGGGGACTTCATTAGTCTATGTTAAGTGTCCCATGAATGATACAAAAGAAATCAGAGCTAAAGGAAGGCATGGTAGAGAATAGTGATCCTGTGGGCTGAGATTTCAGGAAAGGCTTCCTGGAAGAACTGAATCTTACACTACTGACAGGACTTAAAAGAAATGGCATTTGATGCCCCTGGGTAGGAACATGTCTGTTGCACCCAAGGGACAAGGATTCCATTGTGATTGGAACAGAGAATTTACCTAGGAGAGTAAGTTGGCCATGAGGATGGACAGGTGGTGGTGAGGATAAAATTGTGAAGGGCCTTGCATTTTGGCTAAGGAATTTGGATTTGATCCTGTGAGGAGTGGGGAACCATAGGAGGGATAGAAATAGAGTAGGGTTTAAGAAAGATACTTCAGTGTTCCAAATCACTATTGATTAGAGAAATGCAAATTAAGACAACTCTGAGGTACCACTATACACCTGTCAGATTGGCTAAGATGACAGGAAAAGATGATGAATATTGGAGGGGTTGTGAGAAAACTGGGACACTGATACATTGTTGGTGGAACTGTGAACGGATCCAACCATTCTGGAGAGCAATTTGGAACTATGCTCAAAAAGTTATCAAATTGTGCATACCCTTTGACCCAGCAGTGTTTCTATTGGGCCTATATCCCAAAGAGATTTTAAAGGAGGGAAAGGGACCCACATGTTCAGAAATGTTTGTGGCAGCCCTTTTTGTAGTGGCTAGAAACTGGAAACAATGGATGCCCATCAATTGGAGAATGGCTGAATAAATTATGGTATATGAATGTTATGGAATATTATTATTCTATAAGAAACAACCAGCAGGACGATTTCAGAGAGGCTTGGAGGGACTTGCATGAACTGATGCTGAGTGAAGTGAGCAGAACCAGGAGATCACTATACACGGCAACAACAAGACTATACAATGATCAATTCTGATGGACATGGCTCTCTTCAAACAATGAGATATTTCAAACCAGTTCCATTTGTACAGTGATGAAGAAATCTATCTACACCTAGAGAGAGGCCTTGGGACCTCAAAATAACATTTTCATGCTTTCTGTTGATGTTTGCTTGCATTTTGTTTTCCTTCTCAGGTTTTTTTTTTTCTTATAGATCTGATTTATCTTGTATAGCAAGACAACTATTAATATGTATACATATATTGGATTTGTCATATATTTTAACATAATTAACATGTATTGGACTACCCTTCATCTAGGAGATGGGGTGGGGGGAAGGAGAGAAAAATTTGGAACAGAAAGCTTTGCAAGGGTCAATGTTGAAAAATTATCCATGCCTATGTTTTGCAAATAAAAAGCTTTAATAAAAAAAGAGAGAAAGATACTTCATTGCCTAGCCTGAGGAGTAGGGAAGCAGGCGCCTGAAAGCTGAGCCTGGAGGGTGAACCCCTCAGAGTCTTCCCTGCCCTATGTAATGGTATTTCTCTTCCAGTTTTAGGGATTACAGTGCCCTAACGATCCTGATGTAGCAGAGATTTTTCATGATCCCAGCAAGTGACTGGGCTTTGGGGACCTCTTGGGGTCCCTGGCTGCAGGGCATGGCCCTGCTGATTGGCCCTTCTGCTTTTGCCCCTCATCCCACTGCTGACCTTGGCTTCTGAAGCATAGTATGCAGGGAAGGGCTGTCCTGGCCTGCCTTCTTCCCAAAAAAATCTACTGATTGGACTTTGTGCTTCTGGGGAAAGTCGTATATGTTTCAGTGACTTTGAGTCAAAGGTATTAGTTTCTGGTAACAATATGAAAATATTCCTTCTTCATTCTTCCTAAGCTGTGCTGAAGAATGAGCCTAGGCCCACAAGAAGCAGCTCAGGTCCCTCCTTCAGGACCTTTCTTAATTATCCTGATTGGGTGAAGTTGTTTGGACTGAATTTAGAAATCTTTTTGAACTTATGGCTCTCCTAAAAGGTTAGGAAAAACACTTAGGGAAAGAAGACTAAGTGTATAAGGAACCCAAATATTGATGTTTCTGTGAATGCAATAATTTACATTGTCCAGCAGAGACTGCTACCCTATAGTACACCTAAGTCCTAGGACTGCAGTAATGCCATAATATGTGAAGGGCCCAGTGCCCTGAAAACTGTAGCTGGTATAGGTAAGTCAATGCCAAAGGGGTAGGCTGGTCTAGAGTCTGGGGTACAAGCCCTTTCCTTCCTCCCAGGCATCCTGGCTGTTATGACCCAAATTCTCAGCACATTTTCCTTTCCTTTTGGGGGAGCTGTATAAAAACACCACTCTTTGCCAATAGACTCTTAAACTGTCATGGTTCTTTTTTCACTGATCCAATCCTATCTGTATCAGTTTATGGCTGAAGGAAATTTGCCTTCTGAAATGAACAAGATGAGAGGGGATGTTTTGCCCCTTGGACCCTGGCCTCCTCACTCTATAAGAGTTGGACATTTCAAGAGCTTCCTGCTGGCCTTTGTGGGCAGGCTGAGAGCTAGGCACTGAACAATGTTGGGCACCTCCTTGGCTCCTTTCTTTTCTGGCTCATGTCCTAACTTTCTGAAAATATAAATCTTGGTTCCATTTGGGGCCATAAGTACGTTGGGGGCACTAGGATCCTTGCTAGCTTTGCTCTATTACTTCTCTGTATTTCTCTGCTCTCCCTGGTGGGGAATAATGTCTTTGCTAAATGTCTGGTGTTGTGGTTCAGTTGGAAGGCTATCAGGCTTCAGTATTTGCTCCTCAATTCTGATCTCTAGAAATTACTCTGCCTTTTTCATTCTTCATAAGCTGGACATCTTTGGCATGAGATTGGGATAGAAAAGGGATAACCCAGCTGAAATTATCTTTTACGTGACTGATTAGGGCTGGTAAAGCATCAATAAATGGCTTTGATATAGATAGCATTTTGAGGATTACAAATGCTTTCCTTACAATAACCTTGTGAAGTAGGGAGTGTTTTTGTACCTGAGGAAACTGAAACCTAGAATACATTGACTGCTGCCCAAATGGGGGAGCTGGGGTTTTCTTTTACTAAATCCAGTGTTTTTTGTGCTACTGCCTGTCAGGCAGGTGAGTTTGGAGCTCAGAAGGCTATCAGTGGGTGGTGGTTAAAGCTGGGGATATGGATAACCTGGCGAAAGGATCCAAATTGTACAGTGGGGTAGCAATAGTCAAGGTATTAACTGGAGAGAGTACATCCCTGTGTTTGTGTCCAGGTGCTCCTTCCTCACCCTCAGGTGCTCTTTCCTTGGAATCACGGAGCAGATTTCAGCTGCTGCCAATCTGATGGGTAGATGTTTACTTCTGCTTTCGATGCCCTGCCCTCCCCACTTGGTTGGGTCACTTAGACATATCCTCTCCTGATAAGAACCCTTTCATTGTTCTCTGCTTTTACTACTTCTGGTCTCGCCTCCCTTTCTCAAAGTTCTAGAGAGTCTTTGTCCTGCTAGTCCATCTCACAGGAAAGAAGAGGGAGGTTTGGAAGTTAGGTTATGATGGGAAGCCACAGTGGTTCTGGGGCTGAGGCCTTTGTCCCCTTTCCCAGATACACACTAATGCAAGGGCTTCTAGTGGGAAGCAGAGCTCCGATGTAGTTGTCCCTGCTCCTGGGGATTGTGCCCTGTCTCGGGCTTGAAGTCTGAGAGAGGTAAAATTCAGGCCACAGAGCATCCTAACCCTGTCTAGGGTTGTCTTTATTCATGGAGCCACTGGGGGGCAGCAGCATGCTGGCTATTCTTATTTTTGTTGTAGATCATAATATTTATTAGAGTAGCTAAGTATTTCACAGTTGATTGTCATTACAATATTGCTGTTTACTGTGTACAATGTTCTCTTCATTCTACTAACATCACCTTGCATTAGTTCAAGATTTTCCAGGTTTTTTTCCTTCTTTTTTTAAAATTTTATTTTTTAGGTTAAAGTGGTACATCTACTTTTTACATATTTTCATAATGATCCAGGTTGGAAGAGAAAAATCAGAACAAAATGGAAAAACCATGAGTAAGAAAAAAAGAAGAAAAAAATGAAAACTGTGTGCGTCGATACATATTTAGTCTCTGTAGAGACATTTCTGATGTGGATGGCATTTTTTATTCAAAGTTTATTGGGATTGCCTTGGATCACTGAACTGCTGAAAAAAAACAAGTGCTCTTTGTCCTGTTCTGCACTTGCCCACCCTTTTTCACCCAGCAGAGAGGTTTTTGAGGGGCAGGAGCAGGCAGTCAGCTAATTAAGAACCAGGTCTGGATTACTGGCTTCAAGGAAAGGTTTTCCTATGACTATGGGGATGCCATGGCTAACAACCTTTTCTATCATTCCTCCAGCCACAGCTTCAGGGAGAGGGATAGGATGGCCACCTATCTCTGGGAAACCTTCCTGCTCATACCTAGTAATTCTTGTGTCTCTGATACTGGAGGCAGGAGGAAGGGGATGAGCAAGGTCAGGAGGGGGTCACAGGATGAGCACTTTCATATTGTTTTTTGAGAAGTACAGAAGAGGATGATCCAGGATGGATGTTATATCTGCTCAGTGAAAGGGGGGTTGATTGGTTGGGGCTGAGCCCAACCAGCTCCATCAGGACTCTATTTACCTAGAGGTTAGATCTAAGGATCATTCTGAGGCATTCAGGGAAGTGCCCCAGACAGAACAGTGAGTGCCCACATACCCAGCCATGAAATCAAAGGCATCAAAATGTCTAGGGATTTCCCCACTCACTTCAACTCCAAGGCATCCAAGAGATATCTCTGGGATCTGGGGTCCTCAATAACCAGGCCTTCATCTTGGGAATAAGAGTCTTCCTCCTTTCTTTTTTATGCTACTTTAGGGACAGACTAACCTGGTGGGACAAGTAAACTGTCTCCATAACTATTTTATCATCTGGCTGTGAAAGGGATTTGGTTATTTCTAGAAGCTGCCATTCCTCCACCATAGGTGACCACTTTCTCCCCTGCCATTCCCTGGGGATCCCCTTGATCAGTTCATACTCAATCCTGCTGATAGTGAAGCTTTACAGATCTCTGTGGGTTATAGGGTCATAAGTCTTAAAGCCAGAAGGAATCATAGACATTGTCCAGTTTCTTCATTTTTTTTTTTTTTTGCTTTTTGCTGAGGCAATTGGGGTTAAGTGACTTGCCCAGGGTCACACAGCTAGGGAATGTTAAGTGTTTGAGATCAAATTTGAACTTAGGTCCTCCTGACTTCAGGGCTGGTGCTCTATCCACTGAATCACCTAGCTGCCCCAGTTCCTTCATTTTTACAGATATAAAAAACTGAGGCCCAGAGTGGGGAAAGCATTTGTCCATGGTTATGCAAGCAGTAAAGAACAGCATGGGGATTTAAACCCAGGCTTCCTTACTTCAGAGCCAATCCTCTTCTGACTATAGGCTATTGATCACAGATATATTAGGAAATTCCTCCCATGCTCTGGTGGCCCCTTCCCTAGATAATAGTTTTTATTATTTTCTACTTATTATAAATCATGTCCATTTCAGGAAAATCCAATCTCTGCCTCAGGTGAACTAAGGAAATAAAAGTGATTTCCATGCTTAGGCCAATGGAGATGAGGCTTCTGGAGATAGGGAGTAAGGGAAGAATTCACAGACATTGTTATGCCCTGAATTATTAAAACTATTATGCTATTCCCTGAATAAAATTATTATGGCCACCCCACTCCTGCCATTAGTACTGAGAGAATCAAGTCAGAAAAGAAGCCTTGACATACCACTGAGTCATAAAACTCCAGGTGTCTTAAGTCAATCCTTGCTGGGATAATTCCTCCTCCATTTGAGTATAGCCCCTTGCCTCAATGTCTCCTGCCTTTAGACTCCTTATTTTGACCCTCATCCTGTCAGAACTAAGTTATGATCCTTTCCTGGAACTAAGGCTTTTCCACTCACCCAGTATCCTCGCCCCCTTTATCTGTCTTTGTTTCCCCTAGCTATTTAAGCCTCCTGACTTAGTTGCTCACTGCTGAATGCTTTGGACAAGAATCCAAATGTGGGGGAGCTATTATGTTACCCTATGTCCCCCCTCCACCTACTCCTGGAGGATTCTCACCTGTATTCATCCATCTGCTTCATAGTACATCATGTTTTCAGCCTAGTTAGGTCTGGCCCCAGTCCAGGGAACAATCTACTCCTGTCTTAGGAGTCCAGCAGGGGCCTGGGCAGAGGATGTATCTGGGATGGGAAAGAATGACCTATCTGTTTTCAGGAAGTAGGAGTTAGTAGTGGGTGGTGAGGTAAAGTAATAACACTAAAAATTGCTGTGGGACTCTGCATTCTGAATACCTATTGGAACACCAGCCTTCTAGATTCAGTGGGAAGAAGAACTTTGAATCAACTGAGAGTAGGTGGACCTTTATGATGGGATAGAGTGGAGGAAGATGATTGAATTTGAAATCAAAGGAATTTTTTTTAATACCCAACTCTACTATTTACTATTAATGTGATTTATCTAGGTCTCGGTTTTTCCTCCTGCAAAAGGAAGAGGTTGGACTAGATGAACATAAGGTAAATTTGGAGTTAGAAAACCTGGACTGAAATCCTAGCCACCTAATATCTGTGACCCTGGGAAAGACACTTAGCTTTTTTGGGCCTCAGTTTCCTCATCTATAAAATGAGGGAGTAGGACTAGGTCAGAGGATTTCAACTTTTGAATGTCATGGCTCCCTTTGCCAATTTGGTTAAACCTATGATTTCTCCAAATGATATTATTTGTTTATTTTTTAAAATTCACAGTTGAAGCAAATGTTAAATTTCGATTAGAAGTTAATGAAAAAAAAAAGATATTCCCTTCCCTCCACACCTCTAAATTCATGGGATCTCCTGGAATCTTTCAGTCACCTCCAGGACCTGTGGATCCAGGTTAAGAATTCCTGGAATTGATAACAAATGGTGAATTTGAAGTCAAAGCAACCCCCATGGGTTTAAATTTCAGCCCTATTAAGTCTGGGTAACACTGAGAAAGGGATTTAATCTTTCTTAGGCTCAGTTTCTTTTTATCAGGAAAAGGAAGGGATTGGATTAGATGAACTCTAAGGTTTCTTTGAATCTTAAACCTACACTTGTATGACTTTTCTATGACTTATCTAGCTTTGAATTAAGTGATTCTAGGTGGAGAAAAAGTCCCTGCCTTTAATCAGTTATTATATTCCAGATCAATGGTTCTCAGACTTTTGATCACAAGTCCTTTTTATATTCTTGAAAATTTGAGGACCCCAAAGAGCTTTTGTTTGTGTGTGTCATATTAGAAATTAAAATTGATAACTATTTTAAAATATTCATAATTTCATTTAAAATAACAATAACAAACCCATTACATTAAATAAATAACATTGTAAATGAAAAGTAACTTTTTTTTCCAAAATGAAGAATAGCAGTATTTTATATATTTTTACAAATGTTTTTAATGTCTGGCTTAATAAAAGGCTTAACATTCAATCTGTTAAAATGTGTTATTTTGAAGTGCATGAATAAAATTCAACCTTACATACATATGAAAAGGGAGGAGTATTTAGTAGGCAGATAATGTCTTAGTATTATTACGAAAATAGTTTTGACCTCTGGACTCTTTGAAAGGGTCTCAGGAATCCCTAGTGGTTTTCAACCCACACTTTGAGAATTGCTATTCTAAATGAAATAAAATCCAGCCCCATTGTTCAAGGAGCAGAGATGTATGGTTGGGCTGAGCCAGTTGTGAGATACTTATTGAACCCAGCAAACACCAGTCTACATATGAGTTAGGGGTTGGGAGGATGGGAAAGTAACTTATTACATTATGTTGAATCTAGAATTCATATACAATCCATTGTACTTTCTATTATATCAAGATGTTCCCTCTTCAGGGGAGAGTGTGGGGGTTAGGGTATCTTTATCAAGTAAGCCAGTTTATTCCTTGGGCCCTGAGGGAAATGAAATTTACTGGATGGGAATAACTGGGAAGTGTAGAACAAGAAACATGGCAGAAATAAGTATTTGTGGCCAAGGGCTAGAGAAGGAGGTCATCTGGGAGGTGCTGAAGATCAGATCTGCCAACTTTGTCATCTGCCTTAATGCCTGACTTCTTTCTTCTTTCTCTTCCTCCAGATTTTGACATCTCCCCCTCATCTGCCTCACTCAAATTCAATTCATGCACAAGTAAAGACATCACCTTTCTGATTTCATTGGTCCTCTTTGAGAAAAAAGATTGAACAATCAACCATCCAACCTATCAACCTGTTTCATTAAAAAGAGGACTGAGGAAGCAGGAAGAAAATAAATCATATCTAAAGTCCCATCCTTTGAAATATCTCCTGGGATCTCTATCCAGCTACAACCATTGTTAACACCACAATGGTCTGTTATAAAATGAGGTCATTTACATGACTGAATGACCCCCCAAAAAAGCTGTAAAGCACTATATACATGTCACCTATTATGACTGCTAATGCCAGTATTGTTATGATTAGCACTTTGAGATCCCAGAATAGTTCTCATAATTTTAAAGAAAAATAGAGCTAGAATAGATCTTAACTGTCTATTGAATTAAATTGGAGAGCATTCACTCCAGTCACCTATGTTTTTTTGTTTTTTTTCTCTTTTTGCTGAGGCAATTGAGATTAAGTGACTTGCCCAGGGTCACACAGCTCGGGTATGTTAAGTGTCTGAGACCAGATTTGAACTCAGGTCCTCCTGACTTCAGGGCTGGTGCTCTATCCACTGCACTACCTAGCTGTCCCCAGTCACCTATGTTTTACAAGTGAAGAAACTAAGCTAGCAAGTAACAACCAGGATTTCCCAGGGACTCTTCTTCATATGGACCAAGGCAGCCATTCCTGAACAAGGTCCCTCACGGTAAATAATAAAGTATTGCTTACTGTGTGCCAGATATCATAGTTAGCATTGAGCTTACAAAAAAATGCAAAAAACACAGTCCCCACTCTCAAGATGCTTACAGTCTAATAGGGGAAATAACATGCTATGTACATACAAGATATATAAGTGTAAATGAGCAGTAATCTCAGAGGAAAGGCACCAGCAGTGGAAGGGATTGGGAAAAGCCTTTTTAAAAAATTTTTATTAAAGCTTTTTATTTTCAAAACATATGCATGGATGATTTACAATATTCACCCTTGCAAAACCTTGTGTTCCAAAATTTTTTCCCTCTTTCTTCCCCCTCCCTCCCCATCCTCTCCCTTAGTAATCCATTATATGTTAAACATGGGCAATTCAGGAAAAGCCTCTTTAAGCCATGGAGGAAGCCAAGAGCTAGAGTTAAGGAGAGAGGGAATGGGATACAGCCAGTGAAAAGGCATGGAAGTTATCTGCCTATTTTGTCCTTTGATAACATAAAGGGCTCCTTTGTGGCTAAGAGAATACCTTTTATGAATTTTGCACATTCTGAACTGCTCTCCCAGAACTGGTACTTTATCAGGAGTGGGAGTCAGTACTCTTTGAGGGAGAGCAGGAAGGCCAGAATCATTCCATTGAAGGGCCCATGGAAGGAAGGAGTAGTGTAAGAAGTAGTGTAAGAAGACTAGAAAAGTACCAAGGCCTGGAAAGATTTACATGAACTGATGTTGAGCAAAACAAGGAGAAAACATTGTCCTCAGTGACAGCAAGATTGTGTAATGATCAACTATGACAGACTTGGTTCTTCTCAGCGGTTCACTGATCTAAGGCAATCCCAGTAAACTCTGGATGGAAAATGCCATCTGCATCCAGAGGGAGAACTATGGGGACTGAATGGACACATGCTATGTTCATTTTTTTTTTCTCATGGTTATTTCCCTTTTGTTAAGATTTTTCTCTCCCAACATGATTCATAAGGAAATATGTAAAAAAAAAAAAAAGAATGTACATGTATAACAAAAAAAGTTTTAAGTTGTAATTCGGGGTGGGGGGAAGAAGACTGGAAAAGTAGGAGTAGGGTCAGGCTGGAAGAGGAGGTGACATGGTCAGATCTATGCTTCTAGATAACTTTGGTAGATGAGTGGAGGATGAACTGACTTTCTCTACAACCCATGCCTGCCCTTACTCCTGGGTTTAAAACCACACTTGTGGAGGGAAGAGAGAGAGAAAAGATACCAGGATAACCTTGGGAAGAAAGCCCATCTTGGCTTAGCCTAGGAACACAGAGTCTAGGGGTGGGAGTTGGGCAGGTAGAACTGACACAAATCTGGTCAGTTCAATGAGACAGGCTTTAGCCTGGGGACAAAATATTCCCAAGAGTTTCCTTTGCTCCTCTGCGATTCTGACTCTGACCTCCCTTGGCCTTCAGAACCCTAAGTGGAGTATTCTCCTATCCAGACCAGGTACATCTGGGCTTCTGGGTTTTCCATCAGGGCTTGAATATTGTCTAAGTGTCTTCATATTAGTGTGTTGCTGGGAAGGTAGTCAGAGCCTTGGCCTGAAGACACTTGGACTCTGTCATCCCCATACTCTCTATTTCTATTTCCTCTGACTTTCCTTCTTGATAGCTATGTGATTCAGGTAAGTCACAGTCATTCCGATCTTTAGTTTCTTCAACTGTAAAATAATAACATTCCCAGAATCCTTCATAGGGTTGTTGTGAAGACTTAACAATTGAATGAGTTGTAAATCTTAGGTAAATGTGAACCATATCAATAAACTTTAAAAAATTTCCAGTTTCTTCCAGATGGCCACTTTTTTCACTAACCTAAAGATCACAATGTACTATTTGTGTGACCTTAAGCAAATCACTTTAACCTCTGTGCCTTGAGTTTCTCATTTATAAAATGAGAATTTGGACCAGGTAATTATCAAAAATCCTCTCCCTCTTAGATCCTAGGCAAGCCCTCCATGACTTAGTAGATGTCTTATGAGTTATAGTGGTTGAAAATTGATCATTTTCCCTAGGTCTCTGGTAGTGAGCTTCACTAGGCTTAGCTAGGTGCAAGGTGCGTTTTAGATAGCATACACTAGTTTATTGTTGGTCAGACCAACTCTTTAAGCCTTTTCAATTTGGTTGGATCTCCAGGAGCTTGTAAATTGTAGGCATGGCCTTTGAGACCTTAGGGACCCTCCTCATTAGGATGAAGCCTGAAAAAAGGACTTTATATTATTCAGGATTGGTGGATAGAGTCAGGAAAGTCTCGATTCAGACACCATCCCTACTAGCTCTGTGATTCTAGACAAACACCATCTTTAAGCCTAAAGTACCTGGACTTCAAAGATACTTCCTGGGACATATATCAAGTCATAGACTAGTTCTAACCTGTTTGCCTTGATGGGCAGAGCTTCTAAGAATAACTTTAAATAACTTCATGGATTTGCTTACCTTATAATCTCAAGCCCTCTTCCCAGAATCAGAACAGACAGGAAGTGCAAACATCAGCATTTATTGGGGAGGAAATTAGCTCAAAGAATCCCCTCCCTCCTCAATGCTGTGTTGCAGGGTTCTAGGAGAACAATGGGGGCAGAAGTGAGGAGCCATTGAGTAGAGCCATTCATTCCCCAAAGTCAGGGACCTCAGAAGGCCATTGAAGTCCAGCCATTCCTGAGGTCAAGGAAGTTCTGGAACATCAGGTCACTTAGTTCACCTGGGTTTCTGGAACTGAAAGAGATATTTTGTCACATAGGATGGCATGAATTGGGTGGGGGTGTCAACTTTGAGGTCTGGCTTCTCTGTTCCTAGTATTCAGGAGTATCTTCCTCAACTGTTTTTTCCTATTCCCTTCAAAAGTCTTTCATGGACATTTTTTAACAAAACTGAGTCCAAATTCTTTTAGCATAGCATTTGAGGCTTTTTACATCCTGGACTTACCCCCCTTTTACCTCCCACTTCTCCCCTACATAAAGCTTTCTGCTACTGCCTGATTTGTTTCCTTATTGTCCCCTAGTCACAAAGCAGGAATTCCCACCCAGGTCCTTGGAATGTCCTCTCCTATTTTCTTATCTAAGTTTAAGTATTCTGTAAGACCCACCTCCTCCAAGAAGTCTTCCCTGATCATCCCAGCACAAAGGGATCTCTTCTCCCTGTATAAATTCCTGACTGTACTTCTCTCAGAGCACCTGTTATAGACTGATTTGGATTATCTCTCTTATTATATCTCTTTATATAGACTGGGGGCTCCCAGAAGGCACTCAGTTTACCTCCTCCTCAGCATCTCACCCAAATAGCACAGAACCAACACATGATAGGAATATAGTAAATGAATCTAGGAATATGAAGGCTATGTTTACCTGGAGGCATTTCAGAGTTTGGAATCTCCATAAAGTTTTGTGGGGAAGGCTCCTCCTCAGGAATTTGGGTGGAGTTTTCAGTTAGGAGAGGGGCCACACAGAACTGGCCACAGCCCGACTTGCAGCATTTCTCTCTACGTGGACAATTCTCATCAATTTTGCAGCCCATTATACAAAGGTTCTGGAGGATAAATGGACAATGGCCAGATCGTCCTATATGAAAAGAAGGGAAGGGAAGAGGAACAGGTCATCAGCCACAAGCTCCTCTTTGTTGCCCAGAGTCCTGTGCAGAAGCATAATTCAGACTTAACTACTGACTGAGGTCTGAAGGGTTGAGAACTTGAAGCCACCTAAAGACTTATCTCCTAGAATGTAAGAATAAGCATGTTAGGGTACAGAATGTTGGTTTGGGAGTCAGGAGGACTTGTTCTGAATCACTCTGTGATTTTGGACTTCAATTCTTTCTTCAATGACTTCTAGGATCTTTTCTAGTCTCATTATGCTATATGACTTATCTGAATTATTTTATAATTTTAGAGATGAGGAAAATGAGGTCCAGTAAGGCAGTGAGTTAGTCAGTGGTACACAAACCCAGTCCAATAGCCTTTTGTTATAATTAACTTCCCTTCTTGGCCCATATGATGTCAAGATGAGTCCCTGACCCTTGGAGGGACTGAGCTGTCCAGGTAAGTTTAAGATATCTAGGGGAAGAGTTGAGGGCATAAATTTTTCTTCTCATCCTGGTACCATCTCTAAGAATGGGTTCTGAATGGACTCTAAACAGTCTTTGATGATTGGACTCTGAATATATAAACTTACCTCTTTCAATGTTTCCCTGGCACGTGTGCCCACAGCCTGTGCTGCAGCATTTCTGTCCATGGGGGCAAGAGTCATCTCCATGGCATAGCTCTTTGCATGGAAGGAGATCCTTAGGACATTGACCTGGTTTCTCTACAAGAGAATCATGGAAGGTCACAAGTAAGAAGGGACAATGTCAGTGCTAAAAGGTATATTAGAATATAATACCCATAAATATTAGTGATAGAATGAACCTTCTGGATCATATAGTTTAACCTCATTTTGTAGAGGAAGAGGAAGAAACAAGCCCAGAAAAAAGAAACTAATGGTCCCATTACAATGATACTTAATGGTAGAGTCAGAACTGGAGTCCAAGTCTTTCAAACCAGGATTTTTTTCATTGCTACCGCATTCCATCTCCAGGCCTGGGCTTCTTCCAGGGAGCTCTGCTGGCTGGGGCATCTTAGAATCCCTTCCCCTACTCCCTATACTCCCCCACTTCCTATATAACCCTACCCCCAAACATCTAACATGATTTCTGACTTTTTGGTTTCTGGCTGTGGATGGGTCAGAGGGGGCAAAGAGTCTTACCTGAAGCTGAATCCTTCAAAGCCATCCCTGTGTGTGCAGGGACTTCTGTGGTATTCTCAGAACTAGTAAAAGAGTAACTAACCTCCAGGTGAGAAGGTGGAGCATTTTTGTGGGATGTCTTTGTAGGATCTATTATAAGATATATATTAGGGAAAAAGCACAGGCACCAAACCCAATAAGGTTAAACTAGACGGGGGCATGTACACCCTCAAACCCTACTTTCTTCTCTTCTGTGACTCATTAACACAAGCTGGACCCCAACACACCAACCCACAATTCAATTAGGCTTTTGCACCCCCACCCCATACAAATAAATAAAGATAAATAATCAAACAGACATCCAGGCCAAGATTCAGAACAGCATAATACCCCAAATGTCTATGTATGGATGGGGATAATACTTTGCCCTATTCCATCCTAGGTCACCCGACCCAACCTTTTTTAGCCCAGGTTTTAGCACTCACTTGAGCGTCCTGAGAAGGGGCCATGCCAGGATAAATTAGTGGTAGTGTTGGTAAGAGAAGAGTGGCAGAATCAGTATGGTATAATTGTGATCTTAGCCCCCCACCTGGCACTGCTCTGGCCCTGACAATAAGCCCCAAGCCCTGATGAGGATCATTTAACCCTGAATTGGAGCCCTAAATCCAGGCATTTAGCTTAAAATCTTTTCTGGAGTCATGATCACTGGACCTGGTCCTGGGCTCTGGAACTTAGTACCCAGGACACTTGCCCTGTGGCAAGCTCTCTCTTTGTCTCTGCCTCTGCCTCTTTCATTTCTCTTTCTCCCTCCAGCTTTTCTAGAAAGATTTGGATTCCCAGAGTCTATCCAAACACTCATCATTCTCAGCCTTTCCTGGTTTCTATAACCTTCCTGTGCAAGGGAAATCTTTATCTGGGTGGGAGTGGAGTGGTATAGCACACACTCCCCCCATCCCTTGGGAAGTCCCAGAGAAATGTTCTGAGTTAGATCAGGTACCCTAGCCTTGTTTGACTCAGGACAAAATCTGATCTTCTGGCTACAGGGAAAGAGTACCAAGCACCCTTAACTCCCCATTAATCCCTAAGGCTAGCTCAGGTCTCCTTCCTAAATGCTTTTGACCCCAAGTATTCCTAACCCCCAGGAAACAGATACCTTTAAAAAGGAAGCTCCCCATCAGTGGAGGTAGCAGCAGAGAGAAGGTTAGGAACATCAGAAAGGGGCTGAGCAGGGTGGGCTTCATGGTGTTGTTGAGAGTGGGTGGGAGAGGCCAGTCTGGGGCTGGGGATTATACCTGGGGGTGGGGACTGGTGGCTTCTGGGAGGGGCTCAGTTCAGCTTCCTCCAGACTGCCTCACAGGTCCAGATCTAAAGAGCATCCTGATGCCCTCAGGGAAGTGCTTTGGAAAGGACAGCTTGTGCCTGGGTACCCAGCCATGAAGAACCTTTAGCTAGCCTGCTCCCTGCTGGTGACTGGTTAGTATTTCTGTACTCCTTCAGGGCTGAGAGGTTCCTGATGGTTCCAGGATCAAATAACTTACCTGAATTTAGCAAGAAACCCTCCTTAGTTGTCCAAAGATCAACTCAGGCAAGTAGGTATAAGACATCCACCAGCAGAACCATGGACATTGCCTTAGAGCCAGGGCTCTAAAAGGAAGGGGGAATGGGTGGAGAGGAAAGGAGTGAGAAGGGGAAAGAAGTGTGTCAGTAACAGAGGAAAGAAGTTGGGAATTGTTTCCATAGAGAAGATGGTATCAGAGAACCTGGGGTTGGAGTCATTATGTCGATCCCTCACCCTTTAGATAGGATCCTTTCTAAAGGAGCATAGCCAGATGGACACCTCATCCATTCTGGAAAATCATGAAAAGTTGGGTTTGATGGTAGAAATAATATTAATTGCAGTCATTTATGTGATTTATTTATCATGTATACTTAGTTTCCAAGCATTACAGTAACAATTATGCATAATATTAAACTTTTCAGATTAGCAACAGCAAAAAAAAGTTTTGAAATTTTCTGAGAAAGGGATTCTTCCACTAGCTTGGTCATGTGGTTCTCTGTTTCATAACTGTCAGAGAAGGATATATTGCTGAATATCTAGAGCTGAGAACTAATCAGGGTATGCTCCCCATCTTCCTCTTTCCCACGATTCCAGGCCATAGTGTACTGTTCCCAATATTTTCATATCATATTTAGAAGAAAATGCTTTGATGCTTCATTGTACCTGTAGCTTCCCTGTTGTGGGTTCTCCTTTTAATGGTACAACTCACAGTCTGTTTTACCTTCTTATTCCAGGTGACTTTTGTTCATGTCTTCCAAAGGAGGGCCACCAAAATTGCTAGAGATTTTCCTCTAGCTGTCTTGACATTATGATGGAGCAGATGGATAGCTATTTGATTATCCTTCAAAATCCTGAGAAAGCAAAGGGAGTCCCTCTAATGTTAGATAGAATTTACTATCATTCTACATGGATTTCCTTGCCATTCCAAATGGAATCTCCCTCTCTGAGACACCCCCCCCCACTTCTAGATAGAACTTCCAAGCATTTTAGATGAAGCTTCATCATTCTGAGTGGAACTATCCCACATTCTAAATAAACTAAGAATAATATCTGCCATGTGTATTATGCACTTAAGTTTGCAAATCATTTTACATATATTATCTTTTATGATCATTATATCACTCCTATGTGGAAGATTCTATAGGTATTATTATCACCATTTCATAAATGAAGAAAACAAGGCTGAGAGGAATTAAATGACTTTTCTATAATAAGTGTTGGGGTAGGATCTTAATCCAGGATTTTCTGTCTCTAATTTCAGTGATTTTTCCATTAAGTCATGCTACTTCCTCATTAGTCTAGATAAAGTTTTCCCACATTCTATATATCAAATTTGGAAGCCTAGAGAATAGAATCCTTCTGTGTATTCATTTTCTCTTTCCAAGTTACAGAGGAGATTCTGGACCAGGAAAACAAGGACCAAAGAAACAGGTATAAGAGTAGGTAGAAACATCAATTAGTGTTTTCCTCATGGAAGCCAAAAGTAGGAGATGAGAGAGGGAATTGGGAACCTAGAGGTTTCTATTAAAAAAAACCATAGTTTTAGGTCTAGGGTCCCTGGGGAAAGCTGATTGAGAAGGATGGAGAAAACAACAAATCTTAATATAAATATAAATACACACGTGTATATGTATATAATATGTGTATGTATACTTGTGCACATGCATATGTATCTCAGAATAAGATTCTTTTGTGTCCTATCCTTGATTTTACCTCTTTTATTTCTGCCACCAGAAGATGCAGGCAAGAGAGAATGTTGAGGTTTTTAATGGGCAGAAGCTGCTAACAAGGATTATGGGAATAAGTTATATTGTCTACTTTATCTGTTTACTTTCTATGGCAGCCTGGGTACCCCATCTCTTCACTATTATGTGGTCTCAGTATAGTCATTATTTGGATAATCCAGCCTAGACCAGGAGTAGTTCCTAACGGAGGCAGTGTGGTAAAATGGAAAAAAGTACTAATTTGGGGGTTAGGAGATATGAATTTGAGTAAATAACTTTTTGAATTTCAGTTTCTTACTCTATAAAAGGGATTTGACTTCTGGAAAACCACTAAAATTCCAGCTCTGACATTCTATGAGTCATGAACTAAACCTACCTTTGCTATGTACAGGGTGTTCTTAGCCTGGCAGTGACTGTCTGCCAGGAATTGTTCTTAGTCTGAACTGAAGGCCAGAACTGACCCAAGGAGAAGAGATTTTTAATGTAGGAGGAAGGTGACCAAGATGAGTCTGAAGTGGGTGTAGTATTGGTGGAAGGCTTCTGAGAATCCCCGTAACTAGGGCCTCTGGGAAGAAAGGGGCTTGCAAAGGAATCTGTCTTCTGAATTTCCATCCTAGACTAAAAAAAGAGCTTCCTGGGAACAAAGTTCTGGTGGTGTCCATTGAAATTCTTGTGAGCTCTTGCTTTGGGAGAGCTAAAGTCCCCTTAATTTTATAGAAGGAGTCACTGAGGTCCAGAAAGTCCAAATGATTCACTCAACATCACACAGGTAATAACTAACAGGACTGAGATTCAAATTCAGGTAATAATTGTAAGCTAGGATTTTTTTTTTTCCATCTGGGACAAAAATGATAGAATATAAGTTCTTTGATGACAGGGACTGTTCAGTTTTAGATTTTGTACCCCAGCACTTAGCCCATTGTCTGGAACTTGGTAGGCATTTAATAATGCTTTTTGATTGATTGGTCGATTGAAAATGACTTGAAAAGAGAATATAGGATAGTTTGAATCAGAGCACCAGGGAGGACACAGGAAATTGTAGTACAGCAATTGTACCAAAAGTGCAATTGCACAGGGAAGTCACTTGCCCAAGGTCATATAGCTAAGTAGAAAAGCCAGCATCAGAACTGAGTCTCCTGGCTCCAACACTTCCCTCAGAGAATACACAGCAAAGGACATTAAAATGAGGCATGAGCACAGAGCTTGCTTTGGGAAGGAAGCCCACAAGTACATTTTATGACCTTAGAGCAAAACTCCTGATAGTTAAGGCTCTGACCTTAATGTCTGAGCAAATGTTGTAGATATAGACTGGGCAAATTCCAAGGAAGTTTGGGAGGGAGTATGATGGAAGAGAAGGAGGGGTGAAGTTGTGAGGGGAAAGGAGGGGGTGTCCCTTTGGAGCTTTCCTACCTTTCCTGATTCTGACCAAGCTGGGTCTTGGGATTGTAGACTAAGCCTGTTTGTTAGAAGGGATTTCAGAGATCATTTTGGACACCTCTTTGAGAGGATAGCTGGTAACTTGAAAGAGACAAAGGATCCAGAAAGGGAAGAGTTATCTGGTCAGTGACAGACTCAATGTCCAGGTTTTCGGTTCCATTGGTCCAAAAGTTTCACTGTCTTTTACATTTCTAGAAAATGGCTGCTTCCTTGACCTCTGATAATAAGACTAGATATGATTCTCTGGTATTGAGCCCAAAAGCATGACCAAGATCCACCTAAATTGGTTTTGTGTCCTCAAGGCCTTTCCTGTATAGCTCAGGCTGTTGTTTTATATTTCTTCTTGCCTTATTTTGTGGGGAAGCAGGTCCACCTGCTTAATAACACCATCAATTCCTGTAGTTTTCTTGCCATGGCCCTACTCTCTATCTACTCTTCTAAAAATTTGTATTCCATCACATATCTTATTAATGAGGTGTTTTGTTTCATTTTTTTTTTGCCGTACCTTCCCAGGAATTGCCTTCCCCCCCCCCTCTGCTTTTCAGAACCTCTTTATGTCTAATATTTCCCCATTAGAATAAACTTTGGGATTAGGGACTATCTTATTTGTTTTTATTTAAGTCCCAAGTGCTTGGTACATCATAAGTATTTTATAATGCCATCTATCTATTTATCTTTTTATCTATATATTTCTTTTCATGCATATTGAAAAACATCAATATTGAAAAATTGCAAAAACATCAGACCCACATTAGAATATAGTGGTAAAACTGGATTTGAAGGCAAAGGACCTCAGTTCAAATATCAGCTTTGCTATATGACTTTTATTGGACAAATTGCTTCTCCTTTTATCTTTATCTATAAAAGGAATGAATAGTGTTGGACTAAATGGGCTTTAAGATACCTTTTAGGTTTAGAAATAAAAATCCTGTGAACAAGAAACTCATCAGTGACTCCTTAGGGTGACAACTCTGTTTATATTCATAAATTATAAAGTGGCAATCAGAACCATGGACAATACCCTTAGAATTAAGGGGCTGCCTAAGAAAGGAAAGTGTAATGAAAAGGGTTTTAAGGGAAAAACTTGAGTGGTCCAGAGGTGGAAACTTGGGATCTGTTCCCAGGTATATGAAATCATCTAAGAATTGGGCTAAATTTTAACATAAAATGAATTAGTATTTTTAAAACACTGTATAAATGTTAGTTAATGTTGCTATCTCTTGTTGTTGTCCCTCTCCTTCATATCTGCCCCTCATAGCCAGGAAGAGCTTCTTTGCCCAGAACAAGTTCTCTTCCTTGGAGACCTACTCACTCATAAACATCCATAGATCATAGAGGGTCAGATAGATCTGAAAGGAATCTTAGCATATAGAACACACACAGAGCTGGAGGTGAGTTTAGAACAAATGGAGGCGAGTTTAGGACAAATTATGTTAGAAATAGAAAGGACCTTAAAACAGAAGGCAGAATGTTTGAACTAGTTGATCTTAAGAAATCAACTAGTACTCTCATTTTATAGATGAATAACTGAGACTGAAAGAGGGAAAATGGCTTACCTCAATGTTCCAGTGAGTCCAGTGGTAGAGCTAGGACTCCTTTGTTTCCCAGGATTGTAGTTATAGTTGTGGAAAATTAGGTTCACTTTGGCCATTTTGATATCCTCCGAGGACATTGCTGCTAAGTTTAGGTGTTTCCTTGTTTTGAAAATGCCTTACATCAATCACAGATTCCATGTTAACTCTTTGGAAAACCCCAGGGCTGGAAACATGAATGAAGGGAATATTCTTGGGTCATAGATAGAGAACTGGAGGGTATTTAAGAGATCATCCAGTTCAATCCTCTAGAAAAGAGGTAACTGAGATTCAGGAAGGTTGTATGCCCGTGGTCAGGCAGATAGTAAATACAAGCTTTAGGATTTCAAAACAGATCCTCTAAGTTCAAATCCAATGTGCTTTACTGTGCTCATGGAGTCAGGGGGCATATCAGGAGGCTTTGGAGGGCCCAAACCCTACAGGTAAGCCTTCTTTAGGGATGACACAACTTCAGCCTGGCAGCTCACAGACATTATTCTAGGATCAGATTAGAGAGGGGCCAGTAAAGTCCTCCAATTTCCTCCCACCCTCAATAAAGGACTGTTACACAAACCCTACCCCAAGGTTTTGAAATAAAAAAGATCATCAGTCTTTTTTTATTTTTAAAAATCTGTTGTGTGCTTTAAAATGTCCCAAACCATATCTTTCCATGGAATTAAGTTCTAGATATAATGTGAATGGAATTTGGAGACATAGAATTAAATAATTATTTAAAGGCAATAAATATGCCTATCATCCTTAAAATTTTTTTTTCATGTGATTCAAGTTCTGTTTTTAAAGTTTCAGCTCAAAGACTTTTTTGTTTTTGTTTTTGATGGTAATTGAGATTAAGTCACGTGTCCAGGGTCACACATCTGTTTGAGATCAGATTTGATTCTCCTGATTCCACAGCTGCTGATTAATGGAGAACTCACACAGGGCAAGTGCTCACAAGGTGATTGGGAAAATTGATACAAGGACACTCTCAGGGTGTCTCTTAAGAACATTAGAATTGATTGCATGACATAGGACACTGGCACTGAACCACCATATAATACTCCCAACAAGTGACCATTCAACTTTTTGAAGATTCCCCAGTGTTGGGGAATTTACTATCTCCCAAGGCAAGTCTATTCAACTTTGGAACAATTTTAGTTAAGGATTTTTTCTTTATATTGTCCTCAGTTCTGCTTCTCTGCAACTTCTATTCACTGCTCCAATAGCAATAGCAAAGGTAACCCTTTAAATACCTAAAGAAAGTCGTCAGCTCCATTTCCCAATCATTCTCTTCCATGGCCTAGAGTGCAGGACTGGGAATCAGAAAAACAGATTCCCATCTGGCCTCCAGCACTTACTAGCTGCATGGCCATGGACACATCACTAACCTTTGAATCTCATCTCTTCTGTAAAAGGGGAGCAATAATTCAATAATTAAATTCAACAAATATATATTAGACTTCTACTAGATACAAGATATGGTATTAAGCATTAAATTTATAAAATAACAAATGGAACAGTGTTTACCTTCAAATAATAGTACTGACCCACCTGGTTGTCATGAAGCTCAAATAAGATAATGTTTGTACAATATTTTGCAAAAGCTTCAAATGCCATTTACTATCAGTAGCATCATGGCATTTATTTCACTCACTGGCCCAGTCCTGTCCTTTGGGGCCAAGCAGAGCAAATCTAATCTCTCTTCTACATGAGAATCCTTTAAATACTTGGATAGTTATCATATGCTCTCTAAGTCTTCTATTCTCACAATTAATTGATTCAGTTCTTAAGCTAATAAAAATAACCACAATTTCCACAGAACTTTAAAATTCATATTTAACTTTTATTTTGCTTTATACTTGTAACAACACTAATAAATGTTATTATTATTCCCATGTTACAGAAAAAGAAACTTGACATAGATAGAGGTCAAACACTTATTAAGTGTCTGAGGGTAGATTTTGCTGGTTGTAAGCCCAGTGCTCTATCCATTACAAGTTCTCTGCCTGATTTGTATACTATATAGCTTCCAGTCCCCTCATCATCTTGGTGGCTCTCCTCTGAATTAGTATCGGTTTGTCAATATCTTTCCTAAAATGTGCCAAGATCTGAGCACATTTCTCTAACCAGGGCAAAAGACATATGGACTATCACCTCCTTCTATCAATGCAATCTAAGATTGTTAGCCTTCTTGGCTGTCCATCACTTCTTTAACAGTGGGTAGCATATTTTATCATTAGTCTTCTGGTATCATGGTTGGTCATTATGCTGATCAGAGTTCTTAAATCTTTTCAAAGTTGTTGTCTTTGTATAAATTGTTTTTCCTGGTTTTGTCCACTCCGCTCTACATCAGTTCATATGAATTTTCCTAGGTTTTTCTGAATCCATTTGAACAGCACAACAGCATTATATGACATAAAATAAAACTGGCTTAGCCATTCCCCAATTTGTGGAAACCCCCTTAAATTCCCATCTTTTACTACCTCAAACAGAGCTATAAATATTTTATAAATTCTTAATGAGAGTGGTTTTTTTTTTGTTTGTTTGTTTGTTTAGGACTAATGAAGAGGTAGTTTAAGTGGTTCACTGGGTAGAGTACTGGGCCTGGCATTAGGATGATTCGAGGCCAAATCCAGCTTTAGACATTTCCTAGCTCTGTGATCCTGAACAAGTTACCCACCAGCCTCAGTTTCTTCAACTGTAAAATGAGGATAATAATAGTACCTACCTCCCAGGGTTGTTGTGAAGATCAGATCAGATAATATTTCTAAAAGTTCAGTGCCTTGAACACAGTAAGATTCAATTCAATAAACATTTATTAAGAACGTACTACGCAGGGAACCCAGGGAGTACCTCGCATGGAAGCATCTTGTTCTGTGGAGTTGAGATAGAGTAGAAAAGCAAATGTGAAGTAAAGCTCCCTTCTCCTTGGTATTAATTCCTTTCTTAGTTTACCCTCCTAATTTCCCCTTGTCCTCTTTCCATACTGAGTGAAAAGTATTTCTGTACCTAAGTGAATGTATATGCTTTTCCCTTCATTGACCAGTTCAGTTAAGAATGAAGTGGTAGCATCCACTGTTCTCCCTCCCCTCTCCTCCTTCTTTGTGTAGATTTTTCCTTCTACATCCCTAATTATGAGAAAGTCTTTCTCTTCTTCCTCCTCACTATATTCTTTTTTGCCTCTCTTTCTATTTTTCTTTTAAGATCTTCAAGATATGACAACTATTTTTAGGTCTTCTCTAATTATACTACCTCTATGACCCCTGATGATGATAGGGTCCAGAGAGGGCACATGTCATCTTCTCATATTAGAAATAAGGAATTTATCCTTCTTTAGTCCCTTAGAATTATTCATTTGTTCTTATCTTTTTAATATTTCTCCTTTCTCCTAGGTTTAGAGCTAGAACACTGGGCCTGAAATCAAGAAGATTCATCCTTATTAGTTCAAATCTGGCCCCAGACACTAGCTGTGTGACCCTATACAAATCACTTAGCTCTATTTGTCTCAGTTTATTCATCTGTAAAATAAGCTGGAGAACAACATGGCCATGGACAAATCACTAACCTTTGAATCTCAGTCTCTTCTGTAAAAAGGGAGCAATAATTCAATAATTAAATTCAACAAATATATATTAAACATCTACTAGATTCTTCTGTTTCCCTCTTTTTTGTCTCTCTGTTTCTCTGTCTCTTTCCTTCCTTCCTTCCCTTCTTCCTTCTTTATCTGTCTCTCACTCTGTCTCTCTCTCAAATCAGGAATACATGGAAGCATTCTACTTTGTTAAAGATCCATTTTTTTTTTTTTGCTTCATAGGATTATACTCAGTTTTGCTAAGTTATTCTTGGCTATAAACTTGTATCTTTTGCCTTCTGGAATATCATATTCTAAATTCTTTGGTCCTTTATTAAGATGACTTTTAAATCTTTTGTGATCCTGACTATGATTCCTCTATACTTATATTATTTCATTCTGGTTGTCTGCAATATTTTTCTTTGATGTAAAAAACTCTGGATTTAGGGCACTTAGGTAGCACAGTAGATAGCATGCCAGGCCTGGAGTCAGGAATACTCATCTTTTTGAGTTCAAGTCTCGTATTGGACACTTGCTATCTGTGTAACCTGAGCAAGGCGGTATAGCCCTGTTCGCCTCAGTTTCCTCATCTGTAAAATGAGCTGGAGAAGAAATCACAGACCACTCCAGTATTTTTCCAAATGGGGTCATAAAGAGTTGGACATGACTAAAAATGATTGAATAACAATAGTTCTTGGGAGTTTTCATTTTGGATTTTCTTTCAAGAGGTGTCTTCTTTTTATTTCTACTTTGCCCTTTGGCTTTAAGAAACAGGTGATTTTCTTTTAAGAATTCTTGAAATGTGAAAAATTTTTCAAATGACTTTCAGGAAGTACAATGATTTTTTGTTTTTTTTTCTCCTCAATTTATTTTATAGTCCAATCATTTTTAGCTATGAGGTGTCTTACATTTTCTTCTTTTTTTCAGTCTTTGAATTTTAAAAATATTTCTTGGTGTCTCATGGAGTTATTGGATTCTTTTTGGTCCTTATTGGATTCTATTTGGTTCATTATAACTTTCAGGGAGTTTGTTGCCTGAGCAAAGTCTTTTACCTTTTGTGCCAAAATATTCATTTCCCTTTTCAATTTTTTCTTTCATAGTTCTCATTTCTTTTCCATTTTTTTCCTGAATCACTATTATTCATTTAAAAACTCTTTAAAAAACTATTGCTTGATGTCTTCCAGGAAATCTAGTTGAATTTGTGTTTAAGCTGTGTATTTCTCTGAGACACTGTCTGTAGATGTTTTTTCCTACTGCATTTGTGTCTTTAGCCTACTACCATAATGGCACTGTGGTAGGTTTGTTTTTTGTTTTGTTTTGTTTTGTTTTGTTTTGTTTTGGCTCATTCTCTCAGTCTACTTCCTGACTTTGGACTTGGTGTTAAGATAGGACTATGTAACTTCTAGAGAGAAACTTCTTGCTACTTTCTTGGTTCTTGAGACCCATGGCACATAAACCCCACAATAACCACTGCTTATGGGGCACCTGATGGCTGAAAGGTTAGATATGGGTCTGTAGTCAGGGAGATCTGAGGTCCAGCCTCAGACACTTATTAGCTGGCTGACTCAGGGCAAGTCACTTAACCTCAGTTTTTTCATCAGTAAAATGGATATAATGATAATATTCCAGGGTTTTTGTAAGGACCAAATGAGATAATAATTGCAAAGCACTTAGCACAGTATTATTGTTATTATCATTACTAAATGAGATATTTATAAAAAGTACTTAGAATAGTAGCTGGCATACACTAGGTACTATATAAATGCTTATTCTCTCCCCCTCCCCATACTAACTGAATATCTTACTCCCTTCTTCCTCCCAGCACAACAATCTGGTCTTGTAGGAGAGGAAAGAACAAGAGCATCTAAGTTCAAATCCCATCTCTGACATTTATTGCCTAGGTAACCTCAGGCAAGTCATTCATCCCCCTGGACCAAGTTGGCTCGCCTATAAAATGAGAGGTTTGACTAGTCCCAGATCTATCTATGATCTGATGATCTATATCAGGAAGGTGAAAAGGGCACCGAGAAGCTTCCACATTGGAACTCCTTTAGTAAGAACAGAGGGGAACGTCACCCTTGCTCCTTAATTATGAGAGCTCTTCTCTTCCTAAAGCTTTACAGTCCCAAAGCATATTCAAGTGCATTTCTTCACTTGAGTCTTACCACAAGGTAAGGGAGGGAGATAAGGCAGAGAGTTTTATCCCCATTTTACAGATAAAGAAGCTGAGACCTAAAGGGGGGAAATGACTGATTCTTAAGGTCACCCAGCTAGGATGTCATTGTGTTGGGAATCCAACCCAGGTGGGATTCCTAGTCAAGGAGTCAAGCTACATATGTGCCCTAAACATACCCTAAAAATCACCTAGGGTCTTTCTCACAAGCCGGCAGGTGCTGGGCTGAAGATACCCAAGTGTATGTGAGAAGAGCCCTGACCTCTCCCTCTGGCCCCTTACCCATCCTCATGCACATCCCAAGCTACTCTGCCTTCTCCCCCCTAGATGAGCCCCTGCCCACAGTGGGCTGGCTTTTTCACCTTATCCTCAGGTCAGCAGAGGTGATGGCAGTGAGGAAAGGTGACAGACACAGCATCCTGGCTTGGTCCTGGTGCTCGGCCTTGACTCTGGACCCCAAGCATGCCTCTTTTGGCTGCTGCTTGGCCGTCTCAGCTCTCCTGAGGAAAGCTTGAGATCCTGTTTCCTACCCCAAATTCTGGGTTCTGGATACTCCTTGTACCTTGCTTACAGAGAGCCTGGAGGTGGGGGAGGATGAGCTGAGAGATATAAGAAAAAGGCCCTTTTGAGGTCCAGAATTTTCCCTCTCTCCACTCCCCAATCTCTTACCCGAGGGCCCCAGTGGGACTTCTTGCGTCTATCACCCCTTAGATCTCCTCTCTATTCTTTTTTTTATTTTGCATCAGGGACAGAACTATGGAGACTATGAGGAAGCCAGGGAAGAGGTGGGGCCAGATGAGTGAGAGAGGTAAATGAGACCTGCCTATAGGTCATAGGTGGGGAGGGTGAAGGAGGAGCTTATCTCTAGGTGGCCCTTGGGAGCAGTGGGGCCTAGCTCTTTTGAGAATTCTATCTTCGTAGGGGTTCAGACCTCTGGACCATTATACTCCCCTTGGGGCCGTGCCCCCAGTGGGACATTGAGTGCCTGGGTCCCCAACTATGAAGCCGGCAGTGTCAGGCTTCCCTTCCCTGCCCCTTACCTCCTGCAGCTTCAAGCACAAAGGCACTGTCAGGATGTATTCAGTCATACGTTTAAGACCTGGGAGATCCAAAGCCCCAGAACTGGGAGAGCTCCAAGAGGCATTCAGCACCCTGTCCCACTCACCCATCCCAGCAGGTGACTAACAGACCTTGAGATCGGAGGAATAAAGAACTGGGACCAGAAAGAACTCAGGTGTTCTAAGCCTTTGTTTAGAGTCCTTGTGACACATGAAATTAATATTTGTTCTGACTTTATTCTGTCCTATCAGCATTCACAGTATTAACTACTCATGATCTCCTAGGTGTTAGATTAGATGCTGAGGATACAAATACAAAAATGACATAACCCCTAGCCTTAAAAGGTTATATATTCCATGGATGGCAAGCTTAAAGTTTTCTGAGGGAGCAGAGGAATTCATAACTACCATTAATGAGGAGGCAATGTGGTACAATGGCAAAAGCCCTGGCTCTGGAATCAAGAAAACTTGGGTTTAAATCTTTCCTTTGCCTCTCCCTGTGTGATTTTGGTCAGGCCACTTGACTTCGTTGGTATTCAATGTTATCATCTGCAAAATGAAGACTTTGGAGTAGTGTTCTATGAGATCCCTACTAGGCTCATGTATGTGATTCTATGATTATAGTGTGGTGTTAGCTAGCCCCAACACGGGATCTTTTGGTTGATTAGTTCAAATGCTACCTTCCCAGATTTGTCAGTATCCTTTCTTGTCTTATTCTTTCTAATGTGTGCACTTTTATGTGTATTAGACATCCTGTCTTAGGGGCTGAAGTATCTCTGCAAAGTACTAGAGGTTGCTTAGCTTACTGTTGCTACTTCTACAAATAGTCTGTGCATCCATGGTACTAAAACAGCTTTGATTATTTCTTTGCTGGATGGGTCCAAATTTATTTTAAGGGATGAAAAGGAATACTACTAGAAATATTGCTAGAAACATGAAATCTGCTATTTCTCTATAGTCACAACTTGTACTTCACCTTTGGATTTCACTTTCTCAATTCACTTCCTACTGAAATCATAGATTCCGAGATTTAGAATTCTATGAACAAATTGTTTTTTGTACATTGTTTTTGTTTTGTTTGTCCTTCATTCTTGAAGGGGACCATGACATATATCAAGGAGGTATGCCATGACATGCAAATGAGTTGGAGTTAAGTAGGTAGGGCTATGCAGTTCACTACCTTACTCTTTCCTCAGGAGCCATCTGAGTCCAGTGGTCAGATATAGATCAGGGCAACTGGAGATGGCGCCAGACACAGTGAGAAACCTTGACCTTTTTAAGCTAAGAATTTTCCTGGGTCTTAATCTGATTGATGCAATGCTCATTTAGGGATTGAAGGTAGATAAGAAATGAGGCAAAGAATGACCTTTTTATCTAATAAAAAAACCAAATCTATCTGAGATTTTTCCAAGCTATGGAGTTAATTTCAACCCACGGAATTTTCTTTCTTATTCTGCATGTCACAATATTCATGAATTCTTTATGAGATAGAAACCTTCACTGCCTATTCCTAGTCCAGGGCCATCTCCCATTTCTTGATCTATATCTGGCCATTGGCTCTGGAGGGGAAAGTGAAGCAGGTGACCTTGCACAATCCTCCCTAACTTAAATCCAATTCACTTGCGTGTCGTGGCCTGATGTCATGGTCCTCTTCAAGAACTAAGGACAGACAGGAACTTGCAGTGGCTTATATTCCTGTTGAAACACAAAAGGAAGGTTCTGGAAATGAAAAGTAATCTGGACCAAATACTCCTGTGGGGAGACATTCAACTCCAATCTTCCAAATGCCCTCTCATTCACACATATTGTTGGTTCCAGGAAAAGGAAGAGAAGGGAGGTCTAACCTTCCTATATTTGGACAGGAAGAGGAAAGTAGAGAAAATAGCGAGGAACCTATTTCCATTCCCCATTTCAGATTCATGGACCAAAAGGGAAACCAACTTTCCCATTTAAGCAGCCCTAGAGAATTCACATTAACCAAAAGTCTCAGTAACTTTGGATCTTTTCTCTTGGATGGAGCACTAACTTCTGTTGAATTATTGTCTCTGATCCAGATCTGAAAGCTCTCTCTATTGCTTTACCAGCAACTTCTGCCTGGATTTTGTTTGTTCATAGTTGTTTGATGTTGTTTTCCCTACTAGACTGAGAACTCCTTGGAGGTAGAGGTTGGATTATTTTTTTGCCTTTCTTTGTTTCCTTAGCACATGGTCCCTGGAAAAGAGTAGGTGCTTAATCAAGTTTTTTTGACTGACTGACACTGCTCATGGTACATGGATTCCAGGAGTCACTGATCCTGACGTCACTGCATCTCTATGTGACTCTTAGTCATCCCTGGCCTTTCTTATCTTCCTCAGAAGATCTGATTCATCTCCCAAGTTCAAGAGAGAGCAATAATTCAAGAGATAAAAGGGCAAGACAAATTCTCTTGGGTTACAACGATTATTCCTGTTTATCTGGCATGGCAATATTTATAAAACATCTGAGTGTCTCTTGGATTGCTCCCAGGACTGGGGCCTTGGTTCTTTCAGATCTCAATTATTGCCAAGCAGAACCTGAAAGAGTCTTTGATCTTCCACATGTTTAAAGTTGGAGGGGGTAAGATGAAGGTGAGTGGAGTCCAACTGCCCCTTGTAACAAATCAATATGGTATGATAATATATATTTGCATTTTTGTTTCAAAAGCATTACCAATAGCCCAGGGCCTCTCCAAAGCTCTAGGCTCACAAGGCTTTCATTTAATCCTGGGGGCTAACCCAGTAGGGTTATTTTCGTTCTCTGATTTGCATCTCCACTTCAGTGTCTTACTTTGCAGAATCTTCAGAGTAAAGCTGAAGTATGGTTTCCATGTAGGCTTTTTTCCCCAATGGGTAAACAGGATTCCAAATCTCATATGGGCATTCAAAGTGTAATATGTATAGATTATGAAAATTTGTCTTTATTTCACTCATGAGAAACAATACATGAATAACAAAGGACTCCCAAGAGCCCATGAACAAATACAAAAACAAAGCACTTGAAAAAATCATTATATTCTCATAGGAAGATACACATTTTGACTACTGAACAAATATTTCCCATTCATCTTGGACCCACACCATCTAAATAAATCACAGCAATAGCCAGGCTGGAAAGATTTGGACCCTATGGGACAGCTAGGTGGCACAGTGGATAGAACACTGGCAGGAGGTTTTGACCTCAGACGTTCTGCACTTACTAGCTATGTGACCATGGGTAAGACATTTAACCCTGATTATCTCAAAAAAAAAAAAAGATTCAGCTCTCACGTCCCTCCCCATGGTATGGTGTTAGTCCTTTAGCTGCAGGGTGATCTGATAATGGTCCTTTTCCTTATCCAAAAAGCATAATGTTGAGGAAATTTGCTTCTTCTTGGAGGTTGGTACCTGACTTGAACATAGAAGTACTCATGAGGTAATCATAAAGTCATGAAAAAATTCTTTCTCAGAAACTCTATAATGTCTGAGTTTCTGTGCTCAGAAAAGGAAAAAAGATAGGAAGAATAAGTTGACCAAAAAGTCAGTTTCTATGAACTCCCTTTTACTAATAGGGCTAGCATAGGCTGCTTACCATATGGCTCTCCTACAAGTCACTAACTGTCTGCTTATTATGAAGGTGGGAGTCCAGAAAGTGCTTTGAGCCTCAGTTTCCTTACTTGTAAGGGGAATAATCAGGAAAGTCCTTGAATCCCTCAATCTATATGATGAGACTATGAAGTGCAGATGTAAGTATTAAGGTATAGACAGAGCAATATTAACTTGTAAGGAGGACACAAGGAACTCCCTTGGATTTCCAATGAAGATCTATCACCTCATGTTTCACTGGAAATCCAAGACAGAAAACACTTAAAAAGAAAAAAAAAGATAAACTGCTTGATTTTATAGATCATGAAGAAAAGTCAATTCTTCCAAACACTGTCCTCTCTGCTTATCAGTCACCAGTGATCTCAGAAGCAACTCTGTTCATTGGAAACAATCAGAGGAGTTCCATGTATAAAAGTGAGATTCAGAGGTCAAATGACTTACCTAGATTCACTACTATTACTAAGTGATCACTTTTTGCAGATGATATGATAATGTACTTAAAGAAGCCTACAGAGTCAAGCAGAAATTAATTGAAGCAATGAATAACTGCAGCAAACTTGCAGGATAAAAAAAATCTACACAAATCATTAGCATTTCTATATAAAATCATTAAAACTCTATATAAAGAGAGAAACTGAATTTAAAAGTACCATAAAATATATAAAATACTTGAAAATCTATTTTCCATATATACAAAAAACCCTATAAATACAACTACAAACAACTATTTACAAAGAAGAGACCTATTTAACTGGAAAAATATTAACTGCTCATGGATAGGATGAGCTAATATAAGAAAGGTAGACAACACTACTCTATATAATTTACTTATTCAATTTGATGCCAATCAAAACACCAAAGAATTACCTTATAAAACCCCAAAACAGCTACTAAAACAATTTGGTACTATTTAAAAAAATAAAGAGCAATAGTGGTTAGGTATATAACATACAGAAACAAATATACACAATGCAATGTAAAAAATGCATGTGACCAAAAAAAATTGATGGGAAAATTGGATAGAAGTATAGAAAAAAATAGATTTAGATCAATACCTAATATCTTAGACAAAATTAAGCTGTAAATAGATTTGTGGTATAGGCATAAAATGTAAGTCACATCAATACATCTTAAATTATAAAATACATCATAACCAAATTACAAAAATGTTGGAAAATTATGTGCCAGATATGTCTTGATAAAAAATTCTATAATCAAAAAAAGATAGAGGCTCACAGAAAATAAAAGATAATTTTAATTACTTAAAATTAAGTTTTTGCAAAACAAATCCAACAAAGCTAAGATTGAAAGGAAAACAAAGCAAAGATCTCTGCAGCAAGTTTCTTTGATAAAGATCTACTTTCTCAGCTACATAAGGAAATGATTTAAATGAAAAAAAAAATAAGAGCTGTTCCCCAATTGATCAATAGTCTATGGATATAAAAAGTCAGTTTTCAAGGAAAGAAAACCAGACTATAGCAATGTGGAAAAAAAAATGCTCCAAAGTGCTTTTTTTTTTTTTTTTTTTTTGCGCTGAGGCAATTGGGGTTAAGTGACTTGTCCAGGGTCACACAACTAGGACATGTTAAGTGTCTGAGACCAGATTTGAATTCAGGTCCTCCTGAAGGGAAATTCTTCCTTCCGGGGGTGGAGCCATGGTGGCAGAGATCAGACAGGATTCTCTGTAACCTCCTCTAACCTCCCCTCAAACCAACAAAATATGAAGCCTCTAGACTGATTCTGAAGCAAAAAAATCCACAATATCCGGAGAACAACACGATTCTAGAAGAAGATACTCTGGAAGAACCTCAAAACAGGTCTGTTTTAATGGGGCAGGGGGTGGCCTACTGAACCCAGACTGTAGCACAGGGAGACCGGGGCAGGGAGCTGGAGCAGGGAGCTGGAACAGGAGTCAGAACAGGAGTGGGAGCGTTGTGCTTTTCACACACCTGGGAGTCTTCTGCGAGCCTCTTGGAACAATTTGTCCTGATTGTGGGCAGGTGGTTTGGAGGGTCTGCCTTTTGAGGGGGATAGATTGTGAACCACTGAACCCCTGATGAGCATCGTAACTAGCTGCCATTACACAGCACCTTAAAGCAATCAATCAAACAACGGTCTGATAAGCACCAGAAATAATTCAATCAGCGGAGCTGCCCAGCCCCTGACATAATTCAATCAGCAGAACTGCCCAGTTCCTGAAATAACTCAATCAGCAGAACTGCCCCAGGGCAAATTAAAGCAGCTGTCCCACCTTTGCCCTAAACAGACCTCACACCTTTAAAAAAAAAATGAATAAAAAAACAAAAAGAGCTCTCACCATAGACAACTTTTATGGAGAGAGGGAAGAACAGACCTCAAATCCTGAGGCCCCTAAAGGTAAAGCAACTCCAGAAAAAGCCCCAAAGAGAGACATAAATTGGTCTCCATGTCACAAGGCTTTCTTTGAAGATTGCATAAAAAATCTTAAAAGAGAGTTAGAAGAAACATGGGGAAACGAAATGAGATCACTGCAAAATAAAATAGAGAAAATGGAAAAAGAATGCGATGAACAAAAAAATGTAATTGGTCAATTGCAAAAGGAACTAAAAACAGTAACTGAAGAAAATAAGACATTAAAAATTAGAATCGAACAATTGGAAATGAATGACTCATCAAGACTTCAAGAATCAGTTGAACAAAAACAAAAAAATGAAAAGAGAGAAAAACATGAAATATCTCCTAGGAAAAACAACTGACCTGGAAAATAGATCTAGGAGAGACAATCTAAGGATTATAGGGCTTCCTGAAAGCCATGATGAAAAAAAGAACCTGGACACTATATTCCAGGAAATCATAAAAGAAAACTGCCCTGATATTTTAGACCCAGAAGGCAAAATACTCCTTGAAACAATCCACCGATCACCTCCTGAAAGAAACCCAAAAATTAAGTCCCCCAGAAATATCGTGGCTAAATTCCAGAACTATCATACCAAGGAAAAGATATTACAAGAAGCCAGAAAGAAACAATTTAAATATCGGGGAGCTACAATTAGGATCACACAGGACCTAGCAGCTTCTACTTTGAAGGATCGAAGGGCCTGGAATCAGATATTCCGAAGGGCAAAGGAACTTGGATTGCAGCCAAGAATAAGTTACCCAGCTAGAATGAGCATTATCTTCCAGGGAAGAAGATGGTCTTTCAATGATATAGGAGAATTTCACCTATTTCTACTGAAAAGACCAGAACTGAACAAAAAATTTGATCTACAAACACAGAACACAAGAGAAACATAAAAAGGTAACAAGAAAAAAATAACTCTTGAGAACTATATTTATGTTATAGATACTTATAGAATGAGGGTTGATTTTATGAATCGATTATTACATTATGATTATGATATGATTACTGTGATTTTATGATTATTATCATATGATTACTGTGATTTTATGATTATTATTATATGTTTATTGTGATTTTATGAATCTTATGATATGATAAACTGAAAAAGAAATTAGAGGTAGAAAAGGGATAACACTGGAAGAAGAGGAAAAGGAGGTAAAATAAGGGAAATTACATCACATGTAGAGGCAAAGAAAACCTATAATGATTGAGGGGAGAAAAGGGAGGGGAATGAGAATTGGGTTAATCTCCATCTCATCAGATTTTGCTCAGAGGGAATAATAGACGTACTTATAAGGAAACTGGAGGGAAAGGGGGGGAAAAGGGGGTGGGTGGGGCTCTAAAAGGGAAGGATTGTTTGAGGGAAGTGGTTTTCAAAAGCAAAATAGTAGGGAGGAGGGAAAGGGGATAAGAAAGAGAAAAGCATAAGCTAGGGTAAATAAGATGACAGGAAATACAGAATTAGTTATTTTAACTGTGAATGTGAATGGAATGAACTCTCCCTTAAAGCAGAAGCAGATAGCAGCCTGGATTAAAAACCAGAATCCAACAATATGTTGTATACAAGAAACACATCTAAAACATAGAGATACATACAGGGTGAAGGTAAAAGGCTGGAGCAGAATCTATTATGCTTCAGGTGAACAAAAAAAAGCAGGGGTAGCAATCCTGATCTCAGACCAAGTAAAAGCAAAGATAGACTTAATTAAAAGAGACAAAGAAGGAAATTATATCTTCCTAAAGGGTACCATAGATGATGAAGCAATATCAATACTAAACATATATGCACCAAGTGGTATAGCATGGAAATTCCTAGAGGAAAGGTTCAGAGAGATGCAAGAAGAAATAGACAGCAAAACTATAATAGTGGGGGATCTCAACCTCCCTCTCTCAGAACTTGATAAATCAAACCACAAAATAAATAAGAAAGAAGTTAAGGAGGTAAACAAAATGTTAGAAAAGTTAGGTATGATAGATCTTTGGAGGAAATTAAATGGAGACAGAAAGGAGTTTACTTTTTTCTCAGCAGTCCATGGAACTTATACAAAAATTGACCATGTGCTAGGACACAAAAACCTCAAAATCAAATGCAGGAAGGCAGAAATAATAAATGCATTTTTTTCAGATCATGACGGAATAAAAATCACATGCAATATAAGGCCAGGAGAAAATAGACCAAAAACCAATTGGAAACTAAATAATTTTATCCTGAATTCAGGTCCTCCTGAATTCAGGGCTGGTGCTCTATCCATTGTACCACCTAGCTGCCCCCTAAGTACTTCTTAAAAGTAGAGTGATACTATTGGTCAGAGAAATGCAAATCAAGATAATGCTGATGTACACACCTCTTAGATTGGCTAAGATGACAAGAAAAAATAATGATGAATGTTGGAGGGGATGTGGAAAAACTGAGACACTCCATTCTGGAGAGCAGCTTGGAACTATACCCAAAGAGCTATCAAACTCTGCATACCCTTTGATCCAGTAGTGCCTTTACTGGGCCTGAAACCCAAATAGATCATAAAAAAGGGAAAAGGATCCAAATGTGCAAAAATGTTTGTGGCAGACCTTTTTGTAGTGGCTAGAAACTGGAAACTGAATGGATGCTCATCAGTTGGAGTATGGCTGAATAAGTTATGGTAAATGAATGTTACGAATATTATTGTTCTATTAGAAATGATCAGGAGGATGATTTTAGAGAGGACTGGAGAGACTTAATGAACTGATGCTAAAAGAAGTGAGATTATACTATGATTATACGATTATATGATTGATCAGCAAAATTATAAGACTATCAGTTCTGATAGACATGGCTCTTTTCAATAATGAGGTGATTCAAGTCAGTTCCAATGGTCTTGTGATGAAGAGAGCCATCTGCACCCAGAGAGAGAGGACTGTGGGAACTGAGTGTGGAGCACAACATAGCATTTTCACTCTTTGTTGTTGTTTGTTTGCATTTTCTTTCTCATTTTTTCCTTTTTAATCTGATTTTTCTTGTTCAGCATGATAATTGTGGAAATATGTATAGAAGAATTGCACATGTTTAATGTATATTGGATTACTTGCATCTAGGGGAGAGGGTAGGGGGAAGGGAGGGAAAAATTTAGAATACAAGGTTTTGCAAGAGTGAATGTATAAAACAATCTAGGCATATGTTTTGAAAATGAAAAAAAGCTTTAATAAAAAAAGTAGGGTGATAGTCAAGGTGGGCTTTATTTATTTATTTATTTATTTATTTTTGGTGGAGGCAATTGGGGTTAAGTGACTTGCCCAGGGTCACACAGCTAGATGTGTTAAATGTCTGAGACCAGATTTAAACTCAGGTGCTCCTGACTTCAGGGCTGGTGCTTCGAGGTGGGTTTTATTATTTTATTTTTTATTTTTTTAATTACAAGCTTTTTATTTACAAAACATATGAGTGATTTTTCTACATTGACCTTTGCAAAACTTTTTTTCTTTGTTCCAAGCTTTTCCCCTCCTTCCCCCTACCCCCCACCCCTAGATGACAGGTAATCTAATACATGCTAAATATGTTAAATTATATGTCAAATCCAATATATGTATACATATCTATACAGTTATCTTACTGCACAAGAAACATCAGATCTAAAAAGAGAGAAAAATAAAAACAACTTAAGAAGGAAAACAAAATGCAGGGAAATATTCACAGAAAGCATTAAAATACTGTGTTGTGGTTCACACTCAGTTCCCTCAGGCCTCTCTCTGGATGTATATGACTATCTTCATTGCTGAACAATAGGAACTGGTTTGAATCACATCATTGTTGAAGAGAGCCATGTCCATCAGAATTGATCATCGTATAGTCTTGTTGCTGTGTATAATGTTCTCCTGGTTCTGCTGATTTCACTCAGCATCAGTTCATGCAAGTTTGAGGTGGTTTTTAAAAGATTGTTCTGTTATCGTTGTACAGTTAGGTGACACAGTGGATAAAATACTGTGACAAGAGTCAAGAAAATAGTTCTTTCTGAGTCCATATTTGGTCTTAAACACTCAGTAGCAAGTCCCTTAATCTTTTGTGCCTCGTTTTCCTCATCTATAAAGTGAGCTGGAGAAGGAAAAGGCAAATCACTCCAATGTCTTTGCCAAGAGAACCCCAAATGGGGTCACAAACAGTTGGATCTGACTGACCAAGAACAACAATAAATTGTCAATAAATGAAGATGGGTGTAGATAAGAAGGAGAGGGAATTCCAGAAATAATGAACCATAGCAGCAAAAGGGTGGAGGTGGGAAAATGTGGAAGTGTTTTGGAGATAGTGAGGGATCCAGTTTGACTGGAGGAGTGAAGGGGAGGAGAAAGGAAAGGAGTGAGCAAGGCTGAGTAACTAGTTCCTTCTCTCTCTCTCTCTCTCTCTCTCTCTCTCTCTCTCTCTCTCCATACACACACACACACACACACACACACACACACACACACACTGCCCACATACACAGCAGTTGGACTAATTTTAGAACATCAGAAAGCCACCTTTTGAATCATTGACAGAGTGGAGGAGAAGTGGAGCTCAAGCTTTCTCTGATACAGAATATTTCCTGCAGAGGTTGATAAGTTTACATATGTGTGACTCTAACCAGAATATGCCAGAATTCCTCGCCAAAGTGATGGGGTTGGGGGAGAATGTGGCATTTATAAGTAACACAAATGGGCAATTGAGCCTGAATGGAAAGTCTGTGATCTCTGTTCAACTCATGTTATTTGCTTCTCTGGCTTTGGAGGTAGGGAATGGTGAAAGAAGCTAAAGGTTGGGTGTTTTAAAAGTGAGATCAGGTTTATATGTGAGAAAGAGACTTGTGGAAACTACCTAGCTAACGAGTGATTTTATCTTCCTTTTTGACTAGTTGGATTGGACTGAGAGACCTAAGCCATTTGTGTTCTCTAAACTAGTCTCTCCCCACTCATCCTCTTCCCAATTCCTGTACTGGTGAGAGAAAGATACTGGAGTGGTTTGACATTTCCTTCTATAGCTTATTTTACAAATGAGGAAACTGAGGCAAACAGAATTAAATGACTTGCCCAGGGTCACACAGCAAAGTGTCTGAGGTGAGATTTGAACTCAGGGAGACTCTAGGCCAAGTGTCCTGTCCACTGTGCTACCTAGCTGTTCAATGGTTTATTTACTATTTTTTTTTTTGTTTTTTCAATTATCAAGCATTTTTTTCTTCCTTCTCCCTCCCACTAGGAGAAAAAATACAATCCTTATGATGTATAAGCACAGTCAGTCAATAAGTCCTAACATGGGCACTTCCCAAAATATGTCTCATTCTGCATTTTAGTCCATCATTTTCTCACAAGTTGGGGAGCATTAATTCTCTAAAATCATGTGTTGAGAGACATTCTTAAATCTTTTAGAACTATTCCTTTTTACAATATTGATGTATAAAATGTTCTCTTGATTCTTCCCCTTTCATTCTGTATATGAAAGATCATATATCTTTCCAAGTTTCTCTGAAACTATCTCTTTCATTTCTTACAATATATTAGAATTCCATTACATTTATATGTCACATTTCGCTCATTCATTCCCCAATTAATGGAATCCCCTTCATTTCCAGTTCTTTGTCACTACAAAAAGAGTTGCTAGAAATATTTATGTCCATATTGAACCTTTTTCTCTAAAAAAAATCTTTTTGGAGACTAGATGTAGTAGTAGAACATGTGCAGTTTAGTAACTTTGGGGACATCATTCCAAACTGCTTTCCAGAATGACTGTATCAATTCACAACTCTATCAATTATGTATCAGTCAATCAGCATTTATTAAGCCCATACTATGTATTGGGCACTATGTTAAGCACTGGTAATACAGATGGAAGCAAAAAGATAGACATTCCCCAGGTTCAAGGAGTTTACATCCTAATGGGGAGGAAAATACATAAAAGAAAGCTGAAAGGGGAATAGAAGGGATATAAATGACAGTCAGGATGACTGAATATCAATGGAGGTCTTCATGCAGAGTCTGGATAACCATTTGTCAGATAATAGAATAAAGTATAATTAAGAAATATTTAATAAAATAAATAAAATATATAAAACATTGATAATGTTAATACGTAATTTTCTAAGTCAACATGTGGCTTGTAGTAATCCTTATGCATGGTTTAGTAACCCTTCATTCCTCTTTGAGTTTTATGCCAGTGGGCATAAATTATTTTTTTTACTGGCATTACTGGCATAATCATTACTGCAATCTGGATAGAGCCTTGCTATCACAGAAGGCTATGGGCAATGGGAAACATATACCCTGAAAGATGGTAGTTAGGTGAAAATGGGAATCAACTTTGGAAGAGAAAAATAATATAGGAACTGGAGGTACTGCCATAAGAACCATATGGAGGTGGGAGCTGTGTGGGAGTCAGATTGAGATGCTACACAGAATTACAGTATTAGAAGCCATGTAATCCAATCCATATGGGAAAAAGAATTTTTTCCATTATATAACCAGTGAGTGATCATCAAATATTTGCTTGAAGACCTCCAAAGAAGAGAAATCCATTACCTTTCTGAGCAGACCATTCCTCTTTGAGATAGCTTTGATTTTTCTTTATATCAAGCCCAAATTTGCCATTTGGGACTATTCACCATCCCCAGTTCTGCTTTCTGTGTTGTAAGTCTAAATCCTTTGACTCCTGGATATGATGGTCCAAGCTCTCCATTCTTTTATGGTAGTAGATAGTAAATTTTATGTGTTAATGATTGTGCCTCAGTACTTCAATTTTTTCTTTCTGGCTGCTTAACTTGGTAGCTCAGCTTTTGGGTATAATATTATTAGGAGTTTTCATTATGGAGATTCTTTTAGAAAGTGACAAGTGTATTCTTTTCTTTTCTTTTTTCCAGGTTTTCTTTTTTAACTATAGCTTTTTATTTTCAAAATATCTACATGGATAATTTTCCACATTCACTCCTATAAAACCCTGTATTCTAATTTTTCCCCTCCCTTCCCCCATCCTCTCCCCCAGGCAGCAAGTGATGCAATATATATTAAACATATGCAATTTCTCTATATTTCCACAAATATCATGCTGCACAAGAAAAATCAGATTAAAAAGGAAAAACAATGAGAAAGAAAACAAAATGCAAGCAAACAACAACAAAGAGAGTGAAAATACTGTGTTGTGGTCCACATTCAGTTCCCATTGTCCTCTCTCTGGGTGACTTCATCACAAGACCATTGGAACTGGTATGAATCACTTCATTATTGATGAGAACCATGTCCATCAGAAACGATCATCGTATAATCTTGTTGTTGCCATGTACAACGATCTCCTGGTTCTGCTCATTTCACTTAGCGTCAGTTCATGTAAGAGACTCCAGGTCTCTCTGAAATCGTCCTGCTGATTATTTATTATAGAACAATAATATTACATAGCATTTATATACCATAACTTGTTCAATCATTCTGCAATTGATGGACACCCATCCACTCAGTTTCTAGTTTCTTGCCACTACAAAAAAGGACAGCCACAAACATTTTTGAACATATGGGTCCATTTCTCTCCTTTCTGATTTCTTTAGGCTATAAGTCCAGTAGAAACACTGCTGGATCAAAGGGTATGCACAGTTTGATAACCCTTTGGGCATAGTTCCAAATTGCTCTCCAGAATGGTTGAATCAGTTCACAACTCAAGTGCATTCTTTTCATTTCTACTTTGTCATAAGGTTCTAAGATATTTGGACACGTTTTCTTTTATGATCAAATATGATGTCTAGACTCTCTTTTTTCATGGCTTTCAGATAGTCCAAGGATTATGAAATTATATCTTCTTTGTTTTCTAGGTTAGTAGTTTTCCCATAAGGTACTTCTATTTTTTTCCAGTCTTTTGACCTTGTTTTATAATTTATTTTTGCTATTTCATGGAGTTACTGCCTTCCATTTGGCCATTTCTAATTTTTGAAGAGTTATTATTTTTTTTTTTTGCTGAGGTAATTGAGGTTAAGTGACTTGCCCAGGGTCACACAGCTAAGGAGTTATTTTTCTTTAGTAACATTTTGTATCTTCTTATTCCGAGTTGGTAATTCTCTTTTCATATAGTTCTTTTCTAGTTCTTACCCCCCCCCCAATCTTATCCCTTCTATTGCTCTCATTTAAAAAAAAACAAATGGGGTTTTAAAACCCCAACATATTTTGACTTTAATTCTTCCAGGAATTCTTGTTGAACTTGTAGCCTAGCTGAATTTTTTTATTTTCTGAGGCTTGCTTGTCAGTCTTCTCAGTCATTCTCTTCTTCTGTGTTTGTGTCTGGAGTTTCTCTGTCACCATAACAGATTTTTATGGTTTGGTCTTTTTTCTTTTTGCTCATTCTTCTAGCCTATTTCTTGGCTTTAGACTTTATGTTCATAGTCTAGAGAATTCTGAGAGGGATGACTGTTCTGAGTTTCTATCCTTATATCCTTCTACTGCTTTCACAGGTCCATCTGGGACCTTGAAAGCATTAAGTGCTCCCAAAGTGTTATGATCTGGAGTGAGATCTGTTCACTGCTTTCCTGGTCTGAAATCTGCAAGTTCCTGACCCAGGTGTGGGTCTATGGATTTATTCCCATAGAAAGTTTCAATAGATGCCTATTGGTCTACAGCCACTATTGGCCCACTGGGAAACTTTGTAGGTTCAGAATGACTAAACTGTTGACTCCTCTTTGGTCTGGGATGCTTCTCTCTGTTTCAGGGATCAGATAGTTACTATTCTCTTGTGGATGCTTGATCTGTGCTCATCACAGCTAAGGCTAATTCTCATTTCTGCTTCTCTTCACCCTGGATGTATGTCCTGGAATGGGGAGTGTATCACAGAGCTGCCAGATGGAACCTGATCCTGCACTAAATGCTTGTTCAGGGATCCTCTGGAATATTTTTCTGTCCTAGTACTTCCTGCCTTGGCTGAAAAAGAAAGATTCACTATGATTTTCTTGGCTTTCTTGAACACAATTCATCCCAGTGCATTTTCTAATCATTGTTGAGGAGGTGTGGACAAACTAGTTTCTAATGCTTCTTTTCATGCTGTCATGTTGAGTTTGCCTCACAACAATTTCTAAGAAGGTATTTAAATTGAAATCTTCCTTCAGGTCAGTGTTCTGACCATGACATACTAGAATAGTATTATCTCGTGCCTAGTTCTTGACATGACTAGAGTCAAGTCATTTTATCTGTCCAGTTGCTTTCCACTACTATCATTTGGACTTGGCTCTGTCTATCAGGGTCAGAATACATACTATTTCTGTAACTTTAGCCAAATCTTTTCCTCCTACTCCTGCTTTCTGTTTTCTCACCTATAAAATGGGGGAGTTAGGCTAGATGATATAGAACGTTCCTTCTAGCTCTATATATTATGATTCTATGAGATGTTTGTTTAATGGAGGAATGAATGGATGTGAGTATATGTTGGTAAGTGAATTTATATACATAGACAGTTTTTCATATATATGTACTTCATTTTAAATTTTAAACCTTTTTGATTGGATTTATAACCTCTAGGAAAATATAATCTTTCCTTTTTTTTCCTAGATGCACTCTCTTCCTGGCCTTTTTCCTTGATATTTAAACTGTGGTCTAAGAATACAAATCACATTCTCAGATGCTATCTACTTACTCAGCTGCTCACTTTCCAAGTGTGGTTTTATCTTTTCATCTGAATCCCTTACTTTTAAAGTCTACCAATGATGAAAACATCTGTATATTCTGAAAGTCTTCAGTTTCTTGACTAATATTTGGCAGTATGATTTGTGCCCATATGAATTTATAGTGTGATGTTGGTATTTTGGTTGAGATTACTCAGGATCCTTTTATTGACAAATGTGCCCAAGGCATTATGTAAAAAGGAAGCAAGACACTCAGTTGTTCACTCAAATTTTTTAAATTTAATTGTCAATCAACATATATTCACTAGTTACTTTACTCACTTGATTACTCAATCAGATTTAAAGATCCATGCAAGGAGTTTTCTCACAGTTGTATTATCTCAAGCAACATATATGTCTTATATGAAAACTAGCCCATACTGTTCAATCAGTTACTGTTCCCATGATCCTTTGATTGTTTACAAATATTGGGGGAGCGGAGGATACCTTTTTTACTTAATTTATGGAATTGTACCTATTCTCTGTCTCCTTTCCAACTTGGAAAGTTCCAAATCTTTCCTCCACTTAAAAATCAGATCACCTAATGTTGTGTCATTCCCTTTTAATTAGTTAGTCTCATTTAAATAATGGTTTTTAATGTTTAAGGGTCTGGCTCCTCTTGTATGGGGTCCAGCCCTAAGCTAAAGAAGGGTCCTGGTTCTGAGTGGGCGAGCAACTGGTATGTATTGTTTAATGAATCCAACTGCTTGGAAGCTTGAACCTGGGTTTCTTCAGTAATCTCAGCTTTTATCTACAGTGTCTAAGGCTTGATTTCAATTCTGCTTTTCTTGACTCCAGGCCCAGTGCTGTATCTGTGCCAACTAGTAGGGGATCAGCAGCTGAGGGTAAAGAACTTAGGGAGTTGGATCTAGGCAGACAGACTCAGGAGCAATGCTAGCTCCTCTGGCAAGGTTATATATGGTTCCCTCTGGGCTCCAGAAAGCTCAAGGCTAAATGTGTAGTTTCTTCTTGTGAGTTTTTTCAGGTCTTCTTTGCTTGGACTTAGAAACAAGCCTGAGACATTCTGTCATGATTTGCTTGGGCTTAATCTGTCCTGCTTTTGGGGTTACATGATCAATAAACTTTTTTCTAATGCAATCTATGGCTAAGATTGCTTGTGCCAATATACCAATACATTGATTTTGTACTTCAAGATAATTCATGATAAACAGATCTGGCCATGTTAACCAGTATGAACAATTGTTTATTCAATGCATGTTCAGCATAAGCATCTAGCTCTCATATCTACCCACTCAGATTACATGTAAATGGACTGGAAATGTGCATTTCATTGAAAAATTCAAGATGGAGTCATTTATCAGATGATGAAATTAAAACCATTTCTAGTCATATGAAAAGTTGCTCCAAATCACTATTGATTAGAGAAATGCAAATTAAGACAACTCTGAGGTATCACTACATACCTGTCAGATTGGCTAAAATGACAGGAAAAGATAACGATGAATGTTGGAGGGGATGTGGGAAAATTGGGACACTGATACAATGTTGGTGGAACTGTGAAAGGATCCAACCATTCTGGAGAGCAATTTGGAACTATGCTCAAAAAGTAATCAAACTGTGCATACCCTTTGACCCAGCAGCGTTTCTATTGGGCTTATATCCCAAAGAGATCTTAGAGGAGGGAAAGGGACCCACATGTGCAAAAATGTTTGTGGCAGCCCTTTTTGTAGTGGCTAGAAACTGGAAACTGAAAGGATGCCCATCAATTGGAGAATGGCTGAATAAATTATGGTATATGAATGTTATGGAATATTATTGCTCTGTAAGAAACGACCAGCAAGATGATTTCAGAGAGGCTTGGAGAGACTTGCATGAACTGATGCTGAGTGAAATGAGCAGAACCAGGAGATCATCATACACGGCAACAACAATAATACATGATGATCAATTCTGATGGACATGGTTCTCTGCAACAATGAAATGTCTCAAACCAGTTCCAATTGTTCAGTGAAGAAAGCCATATACACCCAGAGAGGGGGATGTGAAATGTGGACCACAACATAACATTTTCATGCTCTCGATTGATGTTTGCTTGCATTGTGTTTCCTTTCTCTGATTTTTCTTTCTTGTAGATACGATTTTTCTTGCACAGCAAGATAAGTGTGGAAATATGTATACGTATATTCGACTTGTCAAGTATTTTAACATAATTAACATATAGTGGGGGGCGGAGCCAAGATGGCGGAGTGAAAAGGTGACTTTCTGCCTCTCCTCCGATCTTCTCTCAAATCAACAATAAAATAAGCCTCCGAACTGATCTTCAAGTCAACGAACTCAGAAATATTTGGGCACAGCTCTCTGGATAACTTCATATCAGGTTAGTCGGACTCGGACAGAGAGATAAATAGACGACAACTTTGCAGGCCGGAAGTGAGGGTGGGACTCAGCTCAGCTCATC
>JAJPUD010008774.1:70792-83666 GCA_023553655.1 Myrmecobius fasciatus
TCCTTATCCTCTTCCTCCAAGGTAGAAACTAATCCATTTTTGTTTTTGTATCTCCAAGATAGTTTCTGGCATGTAATAGATGCTTAGTAAATATTTGTTGATTGGCATATGAAATTTTTTTTTTGTCACTGAGCTTGTAATGCCATATAGAGGGAAGGCTACATTAAAGGATATGAACAATTTGTGACTTTCCAAATCCCTAATTTTTTAGATGAAGAAAATAACATAAAGCAAGAATATTACTAAGATTATAGGATTTTATAGAAATAAGGAATTTGAGACATTATCTAGTACAGTCACCTAAATCTAAAGATGGGGGGGATTGATAGAGAGATAAAGTATCTTGTCCAAGGTCACACTAGAAGTAAATAGTAAAAACAGGATTTGAATCCAGATTATCTGACTTTAAATTAAATTGTGTGGAAATCACAATATAAATTGCAATCAACTGTTCTCCTATCTCCACCTGCTAATGAGGTTCTCCTTAGGCAGGAAGGACTCAGGAACCCAGGGATATATCAGGAGCCCTGGGTGTTTGGACAGAACCTAGCAACCAAGTATCACAGGAAGGAGGCAGAGGATACAGAAGTGAACATAGAGTACATTCCAGAAACATTGGAGCCATCAGGAGAGAGTCCAGAGTTGTGGATAGGGATGACTTTGAGGGGACAGTAGTGGAATAGAAAGAGCATTAGCTTTGGAGCCCAAAAATTTGAGTTCAAATTGATAAATGTTGAGTGTCTTTGCAGTTGTTTGGTCATTTTGGTCATATCTGACTCTTCATGATCCCATTTGGGGTTTTCTTGGCAAAGATATCGGAGTGATTTGCCATTTATTTATCTAGTTCATTTTACAGATGGGGAATCTGAGGCAAATAGGGTTAAATGACTTGCTCAGGGTTACTCAGTCTGGGCAGAATTTGAACTCAGCTTTTCCTGACTCCAAGCTTGGCATTCTATTTACTGTGCTACCTATAAAATGTCTAGTTTGTCCAAAACTATGCTAGGTGTTGGGGCAGTTATATGGCACAGTAGACAAAGCATGGAGCTTAGAATCAGAAAGATTGATCTTCATGAGTTCAAATCCAGCCTCAGACACTTACTAGCTATATGACCCTGAGCAAGTCACAACTGTTTGCCTCAGTTTTCTCATCTGTAAAATGAGCTAGAGAAATAAATGTAAACCATTTCAGTATCTTTGACAAGAGAACCTCACATGGGGTCATGGAAAGTTATACAGAACTGAAAAAAGGGCTAAACAACAGCGACATGATAGGTGCTGAAGATACAAAGATGAAAGCAAAAAAGTCCTTACTCTCTATTTATCTTAGAGGAAGAAGCTCTTTTTCACTAATACAATGTGGTCCTTGACATCTTAATTCTGCTGCAGTTACTGGGATAGGTCCTTCTTGTCTCTGAGCCTCAGTTTGTTCCTGAGTTGTAATGATCTTGTGCAACGACTCAGCTCTCATCCCTCTTCTCGTCATGAATCACTGTCACTTAGGGGATATGGGAGGAGAGGGCAAAGGAGGCTTGGAGAAAGCAAAGTAACTGCAAATATTAGATTGTATGTATGTATGTGTGTGTGTGTGTGTGTGTAAGAGAGAGAGAGAGAGACAGACAGACAGAGAGACAGAGACACAGAGACAGACAGAGACACAGAGACAGACAGAGACACAGACAGAGGCAGAGAGAAAGAAAAAGAGACAGAGAGCTAGAGAGATACAGGGACAGACAGAGACAGGGAGACAGAGAGAAAAAGAGAGAGACAGAGAACTAGAGAGAGACAGAGAGACAGAGAGAGGCAGAGACCAAGAGACAGAGAAAGACAGAGAGAGAGACAGAGAGACAAAGAGAGACAGAGAGACAGAGACAGAGACAGAGAGACACAGAGAGAAAGAGAGATGTAAGTCACTGTGGGATATGAAATGAAAGTTATGAATTTCTGAATTTACTGGGTGAGGGAGTGAGCATGTAGCCTTAAGATTGAGAAGTAGAAAGGAACTTAAAAACCACCTCATCCAACCCTCCCTTTTTTAAAGAGGGAGCAGAAGATCTTGCCCTGTCTATATGTATGTTACTTATTTTTGTTCTCTCCAGGCAGGCTGGTTCATGACTAGGAGATGGGATATAGAGGTGGTAGAAAATGGTCATTGCCCAGGGCCAGGGCTGGGGGCATTTGCTTGGTATTATTGCTGGTTGCCAGCTTCTACCCCTACCTCCAGCTTTAGAAGTCCTCCTTGGTCCAAGCCCAGGGTTCAGCTCATTCAAGATTTCTTCCTCTGACTTAGGTATATACCGTCCCCCTCTCCCCACCTTCAGGGAGAAGGAATCTCCAGGGATGTCTTTACCTTCTGGACATTATGCTTCCTCAATTCCCTTGATCACCATCTTCTTGCCTGTCATCTGTAACACGCCAAAGGCCATTTCCAACAAAATTAAAAATAAACCTGTGGCACAACAATATAATAATAATTCTTTTTTTTGGGACCAAAGTTCTTCGATTTCTTATTGTGGCTTGGATGTGACTCTGATAAGTTCTTAGAGGCTATCTTAGGGGTACATGCAATATGTAGGGGACACACACAGTCTTCCATGTCTTAAACAAGATTGGATGCCCAGCGTGCATAATGAAAAACTTAAGAAATTTAACTTGGCTGGGGAATGTAATCAAGAAGCCCATTAAAAAGAAAAATAAAAATATATAAATGGTTGTTTTTCATATAGGAATCTGGTGATGTACTATATCTCCAAAGTCCATGAATTGACCCAGCTAAGGACAGAGAAGGTCACTATTAGGGACTGGCCACCGAAGGAAAAAATTTATTGCTTTTAGTTACTCATGAGGATACTAGGGATGGAACACTTAGATGTTACATCAGTGGAGAAAACTTGTATAGTGGACATAATGATGGATTTGAAGTCAGGGGATATTGGTTCAAATTCTGGTTCTGCTTCCTACTACTTATGTGATCTTGGGTTGGTATTTAACCTACTTAGTAGGGCTTATATCCCAAAGAAATCTTGAAGGAAAGGCACTCACATGTGCAAGAATGTTTGTGGCAGCCCTTTTTGTAGTGGCTAGAAACTGGAAACTGAATGGACGCCCATCAATTGGAGAATGGCTGAATAAATTATGGTATATGAATGTTATGGAATACTATTGCTCTGTAAGAAACGACCAGCAGGATGATTTCAGAGAGGCCTGGAGAGAACCATGTCCAGCAGAAATGATCATCATGTAGTCTTGTTGTTACCATGTATATTGATCTAGTTCTGTTCAATTCACTTAGCATCAGTTTATATAAGTCTCTCCAGGCCTCTCTGAAATCATCTTGTTCCTTTTAGCTCTAATCCAGTGTAGGATCCAATGATAACACAAATCCTTAAAGTGATAATTCACAGCTCTAGAGAACTTTATGGTTTATGAAGCACTTTCCTCACAACCAACCTTGGGAACTGAGTGGTGTGAATGTTATTCAATGTTGCATAACTTAAAACAATCAGAACCAAGTTTAAAACCCAGTTCTAAGCTTAAGTCGAGGGATCTTTCCACCCCAATATGCTCTCAATAGTATCATTGACACCTTTTTGTTCTCCCATTAATTGGGATTGGGGAGCAAAGGGTAAGAGCTTTGAAGGCAAAGACTTCTATAGGTAAGTTTCTTACAAGACAGGGTCTAGTGATCATACTGGAAATGTCCCTGGACCTAGAGATCTGGATTCAGGAGCCCTCCATTCAACTCTCAATTCAGATACTAGTTGTGTTTTCTTTATTTCTCATCAATAAATCTACCTAGAGAGAAGCATAAGGACTATATGGATAGATAAGTCAACCTCCTCTGTTCTTGTTTAGTTGTTTTTCAATTGTTTCTGGCACGATTTTTCATGACCCCATTTGGGGTTTTCTTGGCAAAAATAAAGGAGTGGTTTGCCAGTTCCTTCTACAGTTGAGAAAATTAAGGCAAACAGGGATAAATGACTTGCCTAGGGTCACACAACTAGTAACCTGTCTGAAGTCAGATTTGGAAGCAGGAAGATGAGTCTTCCTGAATTCAGGCTCAGTACTGCAACCCCTGTACCATGTAGTCTCCCCCAAGCTCCTCTTCTCCACCTTAAAAATTGAGAAGGTTGGACTAGGTGGTTTCTAAGGTCCCATCTGCTTCTAAATCTTATTGTCCCATTCTTACCCCTTCACTCAGTAAATTCATGAATAGATACCCTTCCTTTTTATATCCCACAGTGATTTTTTGAGTCTCAGTTTCCTCATCTATAAAGTGGGGATAATCATACTTGCACAACATATCCCTTTGGATATACCTGAGGTAATATCTGGGAAAGCACTTTATAAATAATTTTATATGCAATGGGAGAGGCAGCATAGAATATAGAGGGTTAGTGTCAGAATCAAGATAACCTTGGTCCCAATCTGGCCAGTGAGATCTTGAGCAATTTGTTTAACTCTCAATACCCATGACAATTTCTAAGAACATCCTTTGCAGAACAGTTGCTGTTCTACATTGGTAGATGAAAGCAGATCCAACCAAAATTAAAAATAAAGGAAGAAACATGAAATGTCCCCTTTACTCCAAAAGACAAAGAGATTCTTTTTTTAATGAAAGCTTTTTATTTGCAAAACATATGTGTGGGTAATTTTTCATCACTGACCCTTGAAAAGCCTTCTGTTACAAATTTTTCCTTTCTTCCCCCCATCCCCTCCCCTAGATAGCAGGAAGTTTAATACATGTTAATTATGTTAAAATACTTGACAAATCAAATATGTGTATACATATTTATATAGTTATCTAGCTGTATAAGAAAAATCTGATCTACAAGAAAAAAAAATCTGAGAAGGGAAACATAATGCAAGCAAATATCAATAGAGAGCATGAAAATGCTATGTTGTGGTCCACCCTCAGATCCTATAGGTCTCTCCCTGAGTATATATGGCTTTCTTCATCACTAAACAACTGAACTGGTTTGAATCATCTCATTGCTGAAGAAAGCCACGTCCATCAGACTTGATCATCATATAGTCTTGTTGTTGCCGTGTACAATGATCTCCTGGTTCTGCTCATTTCACTCAGCATCAGTTCATGTACTCCAGGCCTCTCTGAAATCATCCTGCTGGTCGTTTCTTTTCTTTTTTTTGTTTCTGCCATGTTTCTTTTCTTTTCTTTTTTCTTTTTCTTTTTTTATTTTATTAAAGCTTTTTATTTGTGTAACATATGTATGGGTAGTTCCCCAGCATTGATCTTTACAAAGCTTTCCATTACAAATTTTACCCCCCGGTCTCCTCCCCTCCCCTAGATGGCAGGAAGTCCACTACATGTTGATAATGTAATAATAGTTGACAAGTTGTGCAAGAAAAATCCTATCTACAAGAAAAAAAAGAAAATCAGAGAAAGGAAACACAATGCAAGCAAACCTCAAAAGAGAGCATGAAAATGTTATGTTGTGGTCCATATTTCATATCCCTCTCTCTGGGTGTATATGGTCTTCTTCAGTGAACAATTGGAACTGGTTTGAGACAATTCTTTGTTGCAGAGAGCCATGTCCATCAGAATTGATCATCATGTAATATTGTTGTTGCTGTGTATAGTGATCTTCTGGTTCTGCTCATTTCATTCAGCATCAGTTAATGCAAGTCTCTCCAGGCCTCTCTGAAATCGTCCTGCTGGTTGTTTCTTACAGAGCAATAATATTCCATAACATTCATATGCCATAATTTATTCAGCCATTCTCCAATTGATGGGCATCCCTTCAGTTTCCAGTTTCTAGCCACTACAAAAAGGGCTGCCACAAACATTCTTGCACATGTGGGGCCCTTTCCCTCCTCTAAGATCTCTTTGGGATATAGGCCCAATAGAAACACTGCTGGGTCAAAGGGTATGCACAGTTTGATAGCTTTTTGAGCATATTTCCAAATTGCTCTCCAGAATGATTGGATCCTTTCACAGTTCCACCAACAATGTATCAGTGTTCCAGTTTTCCCACATCCCCTCCAACATTCATCATTATCTTTTCCTGTCATTTTAGCCAATCTGACAGGTGTGTAGTGGTATCTCAGAGTTGTCTTAATTTGTATTTCTCTGATCAATAGTGATTTGGAACAACTTTTCATATGACTAGAGATGGTTTTAATTTCATCATCTGAAAATTGTCTGTTCATATCCCTTGACCACTTATCTATTGAAGGGTGGCTGCTGGTCGTTTCTTACAGAACAATAATATTCCGTGACATTCATATGCCATAGTTTATTCAGCCATTCTCCAATTGATAGGTATCCATTCAGTTTCCAGTTTCTAGCCATTACAAAAAGGGCTGCCACAAACATTTTTGCACATGTGGGTCCCTTTCCTTCTTTTAAGATCTCTTTAGGATATGAGCCCAATAGAAACACTGCTGGGTCAAAGAGTATGCACAGTTTGATAACTTTTTGATAGTTCCAAATAGCTCTCCAGAATGGTTGGATCTGTTCACAGTTCCACCAACAATGTATCAGTGTCCCAGTTTTCCCATATCCCCTCCAACATTCATCATTATCATTTCCTGTCATTTTAGCCAAACTGACAGGTGTGTAGTGGTATCTCAGAGTTGTCTTAATTTGCATTTCTCTGATCAATAGTGATTTGCAGCACCTTTTCATATGACTAGAAATAGTTTTAATTTCATGATCTGAAAATTGTCTTTTCATATCCTTTGACCATTTATCGTTTACAGAGTGGCTTGAATTCTTATAAATATGAGTCAATTCTCTATATGTTTTTAAAATGAGGTCTTTATCAGAATCCTTAAATGTAAAGATGTTTTCCCAATTTATTGCTTCCCTCCTAAATTTAAGACAAAGAGATTCTTGCATTATCTTCTCAAAGTGAAGACAAAAGGTCTGAACCTCCCCTCCCCCAAAATAGTTAAAACCTTAGACCTGGAAGAGGTCTAAGAGTTTTCCTGTTAATCCTGTGGTCTTTATGTCATTTCTGGTTTATTTAATCTAGGATTAAAATTGGACATTTTCATCTTTTTTTCCGCTCAAAATGTAAGACTTGAAGAAAGGGGTGCTTTGGACATTTTGGCAAGATACCATAGGTTCTTAGCTCCAAAGCTGGAAGGAACCTCAGAGGCAATAAATAGAGTCCAAATCCTCAAAAGTCCCAAGGCATTGGGACTTGCTTAAAATCCTAGGAGTAGTTAATATCAAGGGTAGGGTCAAAACTTAGGTCCCTGAATTCCAGGGCCAGTGGCTCTTTTCTCTGGCCTTAAAGGCAGGCAAGTCAATGTCATATAGAGAGAACAATGGATTGAGAGGCATAAGACTTGGGTTCCAGTCCTGCCTCATGGTTCCTTACTAGCTATGTGACTGCAGGCAAATAGTTTCCCAGAGCTTCAATTTTGTCATCTATAAAATGGGGATGATATGTAGTAAAGGGCCAGGGAAAAATAGACCAAAAATTAATTGGAAACTAAATAATCTAATCCTAAAGAATGAGTTGGGTGAAAAAACAAATCATAGAAACAATTGAGAATTTCATCCAAGAGGATGACAATGATGAGACAATATACTCAAATTTATGGGATTCCACCAAACTGGTTCTTAGGGGAAATTTTTTATCTCTAGATGCTTACTTGAATAAAATAAAAAAAGAGAAGGTCAATGAATTGAGCATGCAACTAAAAAAGCTAGAAAAAGAACAAATTTAAAACCTCCAATTAAATACCAAATTTGAAATTCTGAAAATAAAAGGGGAGATTAATAAAACTGAAAATAAAAAAATTATTGAACCAATAAACAGAACTAACAGTTGGTTTTATGAAAAAAAAACCCCAGCAAAATAGACAAACCTTTAGTTAATTTGATTAGAAAAAGGAAAGAAGATAATAAAATTGCTAGTATCAAAAATGAAAATGGGGATTATAAACAATGATACTGCTTGCCTTACAGGATTGTGGTAGAGAAAGTGCTTTGTAGACATTAAAGAATTGTTAAAACGTGAGCTGTGATGATTATTATTCCCTCTCTCCCAAGCTATTTGAGCTAAATCCAGAGTCAGTTCTAGGAAAGAAATTCTGCCTCAAATCTCTTGGTCTAAGTACTCCCCTCTCTACCCTCATTTACACACATAGATTCCATTCTTCACTTAGTTCCATCCATCCAGCTAACACAATGTTTCTGATAATGAATATCTTACAGCAATTCTTTCCCTTGTTGGGCTGTGAGGGGAGCAGATTGTTCTTTGACCTGGGGCCAGAGGCAGTCAAGCACAGCCAGGCTAAGAATGGATTGTACTGAAATGAAAATGGATAGAGAAAATGATTAAGTCCTCTTGGATTGAACAACTGGAGCATGGCTTTTACAACATTCCACCCTTCTCTTCACCCCTGAAAGGACTATGTCACACCAAAGTCTTTGCCAGCTTCCTCCTCCAGATGCGAGGATGGAGGAAGATCTCCTGTTTCATGACACTTATTCCATTTAAGAGATATGAGTTCCCAATTCTCTACCCTAGAACTGGAGGCTTTTTTTCTTCCTTGAAATCACCTGAGACAAGGATTAGATTTTCAGAAAAAGATAGGAAGAGTGCTGTGCTTAGACACTCAGGTTTGGAACAAGCCTCTGAAGCTTATTCAAGTATCATCTCCTTCTGATGGAATCTTTTCTTATCCCTCTCTTTCAGTTGTGTCCAACTCTTCATGACCCCATTTGGGCTTGGGACTGGATTTTGGGGTTTTTTTGGGTAAAGATGGTGGAATGTTTTGCCATTTCATTCTCCAGCTCATTTTATATATAAAGAAACTTGAGCATAGACGGTTAAGTGACTTACTCAGGATTATTTAGCTAGGAAGTGTCTGAGACCAGATTTGAACTCAGGAAGATGAGATTCCTGACTCAAAGTCTCCACATTCTATCCACTGTGCCACTTAGCTTCCTGATCCCTCTTTCCCTCTCTCTAAATGCTCTTGCCTTCCCCTAAATACCTTGTATTTATTTCTTATCTATTCTCTGCCTCTGCCTCTTAGTTTAATCTCTTTGTCTCTTTCCTATTTCTGTCTGTGTCTATATATAATGTAGGTAATATGTCTATAAATATTTTGTAAGTGCATATTATTGTCCCTGAACAAAATGCAATCTTCCTGATTAAGAGATTTCTTTTTTGGTATCTGTTTCTAGTACTTAACATAGCACATTCTTAATAAAAGTTTGATGTGTGACCATGGGCAAGTCACTTTCCTGCTTTGAATCTCAACATCCTTATCACAAAATTATTGTGAGAAATTCACTTTGCAAACCTAGAAATGTGAACTCATTATTCATCACCATCACTATTACTATTAGAAAAAGAGAAGATGAATGAACGGATCGAAAAGTGTCATTAAAACACTTCCCATAAGCTAGGCACAGTGCTAAGCAGTGGGGATAAACATATAAAATGAGGCAATCACTGCCCTCGAAGAATTTATATTCTAATGGGGGAGATAACACATATAGAAAAGCAGTGACCAGGGAGATTGAAAAAGTGCAATCTCAGGGTGATTATATAGAACTCAGCATCTGAACTCCTCTTGGATATGGGTTCTGGAGTTTCAGAAATAAATAACATCAATTCCTGGGTTTGGAAATGATTAGGTTTCTTTCTTTTTTTAAAAAAAATTATTTTATTTGCAAAAAAAACATATGTATGGGTAATTCTTCAACATTAGCCCTTACATAGCTTTCTGTTACAAATTTTCCCCCCAACTCCCCACCCCTCCCCTAGATGGCAGGATATCCACTACATGTTAATTATGTTAAAATACTGGCAAATCGAATATATGTATACATATTTCCACACTTATCATTGTTGTGCAAGAAAAATCATATCTACACAAAAGACATATCAGATAAAGGAAACACAATGTAAGCAAACATCAATCAAGGGTATGAGAATGTTATGTTGTGGTCCACATTTCACATCCCTCTTTCTGGGTGTATATGGCTTTCTTCAGTGAACAATTGGAAGTGGTTTGAGACAATTCTTTGTTGCAGAGAGCCATGTCCATCAGAATTGGATCATCATATAGTATTGTTGTTGCCATGTATAATGATCTCCTGGTTCTGCTCGTTTCACTCAGCATCAGTTCATGCAAGTCTCTCCAGGTCTCTCTGAAATCGTCCTGCTGGTCATTTCTTACAGAACAATAATATTCCATGACATTCATATACCATAATTTATTCAGCCATTCTCCAATTGAAGGGCATTTATTCAGTTTCCAGTTTCTAGCCACTACAAAAAGGGCTGCCACAAACATTCTTGCACATATGGGTCCCTTTCCTTCCTTTATGATTTTTTTGGGATATAAGCCCAATAGAAACAAACACTGCTGGGTCAAAGTGTATGCACAGTTTGATAACTTTTTGAGCATAGCTCCAAATTGCTCTCCAGAATGGTTGGATTCGTTCACAGCTCCACCAACAATGCATCACTGTCCCAGACTTCCCACATCCCCTCCAACATTCATCATTAACTTTTCCTGTCATTTTAGCCAATCTGACAGGTGTGTAGTGGTACCTCAGGGTTGTCTTGATTTGCATTTCTCTGATCAATAGTGATTTGGAGCACCTTTTCATATGACTACAAATAGTTTTAATTTCATCCTCTGAAAACTGTCTGTTCATATCCTTTGACCATTTATCGATTGGAGAATGGCTTGAATTTATAAATATGAGACAATTCTCTATATATTTTAGAGATGAGACCTTTATCAGAACCCTTAAATGTAAAGATGATTTCCCAATTTATTGCTTCCCTCCTAATGATTAGGTTTCTATAGGGCACTTCCACAGCTAGAATGCTCTCACTCTTTACCTCTGCCTCTTGAAAACTGTACCTCCCTTCAAGACTCAGCTTATATGCCAAACCCTCCTTTGAGAGACCTTTCCTTAGTTTCCCTTTTTGTTAATGCTTCCCCCCAAAATCATGTTTCATTATTGCACACATATTCTATATTTAATTGTCTACCTAGAAATTTAAAGCTTTTCCTGGAGGAAAGAGATGGATCCTCTAACGGGAAACCAGCTGTTTGTCCTTTCTAGAACAACCATAGAAGTTATTTAGCCAATAATTGTCTGAGGGAGAAGAGAGTGGTGATGGTTGCTGATTTCTCTGCTCAAGGATATCAGGACAGCCAGTTGTTGATGTGGCATCTATAACAGAGAGGGCTGTTATCTTTCTGGGATATCTATCCTAGATAGTCTATTAAATTTTATTAAAACAAATGACTGATATCCACTTCTGGTGATTCATTTGGTTACAAATGATGATGTATTACTGAAATTGGTAAGATCTTGAATAAGAAACTGAAGACCATAAAGGCAGAGGTTGTATTCCCTCACTGCTTTCCATTTAAGACAAGGGATGCAGAAGAGATAAATTAATCTGGGTTGTAGACATCCAGTAAAGAAGATGCTATTTGATAATGGGATTTACATTTTCTGCATCATGGTTTAAAATTACGCATGATGGAGTATTGTCCACTGATATTGTGACCTCACAGAGGCTGGTAAGAATATATTTGCTAAGCATTTTGCAAATATCAAAAGGGTTTTAAATTAGCAATAATGGGGGAGGGAGAATTCTTCAAAGTCTGTTCATCATGCCATATATCACAGAGAATAACTACAGTGAAAGAGGAATTATAACAGTTATTCAGAAATTCATAAAAGAAAAACAGCATTCAGATGACTACTTGGGGGGGGATTATTGGTCTTTATCCTTTGTTCTCGAAGAGGATGAAAGAATCACAAGGGTGATGTCTTGACTTGCATAGGATGGTGTTAACTGACAATAGAGAGAAGGCAAGATCTGCTTAGTCTTTATTTTGTTTCTCTTTTCTCTAATGAGAATGATAGTTGCACTGGAAATGACAAAATAAAAATGGGGGAGTTGATGTCCAAGATGAGTAATGTAATGGTAAGAGAGTCCCTAGCTGTCCTTACTAAGTTCAAATCACCTGACCTATTTGAGCTACCTTCCTGGGTGTTGCAAGCACCAGCAGATATGACTGCTGAGCCACTATTATATCTGAAAAATTATGGAAAATAGGCGAGGTTATGCAAATCTGAAAAATGGCAAATGTTCTAGTTTTCAAAAAGAGGGAAGAAAACAGAATTTGCAAATGATAGGACTGTGAACCTGACTTCAATTGCTGGGAAATTTTTGGAATAGTTCACCAAAGTGATGATTAGTGAACAGTTGGAACAGAAAATGTCAATTATTAAGAGCCACTATATCTTCATCAAGAACAGGTAATCCCGGAATAACCTTGTTCCTTTTTATTTTTTTTGTCATGGTTATTAAACTAGTTGATTAAGGGAATAAATAATGCAGATATAATTTATGTAGATCTTGGTAACAAAGAAGCATTAAATGAGTGTCTCATGCTATCATTATGGAAAATATGGGACTATATAATAATATGGTTAGATGGACTTTACTGAATAGTTGAATTCAAAGAGAAGTCAAAGAGAAGAATGGACACTTGAAGAGTGTCTCAGGGATCTGTTTTGGCCCATGCTGATTATATATTTTTTAATGATCTGGATAAAGGAATAATAGATGACATGCTCAACAGAATTACAGATAATCCTTAGATGAGAGAATCCCTTCTAACTCAGATGCTGTAATTCTGAGTTCCATTTTTTCCCCACCATCTCTACACCATCTAGATCATAAGAATGCATTTACAGAACTTGAGGGATTATGTTGTGGTTTCTTTTATAGTGATGCAAGAATCTTGAGCCACCATCCTGTGTGTTTCCCTCATATAAATTGATTTGCTACTATCTCCCCAATATCAACTTGATATCACTATCTGTTGATATTAATGAACAAATTAA
>JAJPUD010008775.1:0-46237 GCA_023553655.1 Myrmecobius fasciatus
AAAAAAAATAGATCTTTCTCTATTAAACCTTAAAATTATATATAAATGGCAGTTATGATTATTATCTCAATTCAAATTCCTTTATATAGTCTTCATTCCAATTAAATGATACTTTTGTGTTTCCAGAACACATAATATACTCTTTTGTCTTTGTGCCTTTTTTCATTATGTTTTCCATGCTTGGAATGTCCTCTTTACTTGTTTTTGCCTATTTATTTTTTAATGACTACATGGAATATTATCTTTTTCATGGGGAATTTCCTGAGCCCCCATTAATAATGGCCACCCTCCCAAAACTTTTGTGAGCATGATGTTTTGTAACTTCCTAATACACTTATTATGAAATATGAAGCATTGTAGCTCTGTCTTTGTGTTTTATCTAATTCAACAAAAGCCTTGAATGAAGTGTCCAGTCTATGGACTGACTGCTATAGTCTACATCCAAGAATTTGAAATGAGTGAGTAGTATAAAACTGTGGAAAGAAAGCAGATGAAGACACAGAGAAACAGAGGAAGAAAGGAAAAGAGATGACATGGGACAAAGAGAACAATAAGTGGCAGATACTTATTTTGCCGGCCACCATAATATATTAGCATCTTTCAAAGGCTATGAAATTAATTGTATGCAGTACAGCACTCAAGGTGTTTAATAGTCCATCTCACTGGGACAATTTGCTATAGACATCTTTTGAACTACAGATACAAAGCAGAGAGAGAAACAAGGAGCTCACTATTGCTCTGTCATTCTTCATTTTAATGAGGAGAAAGTGTCACATGTAGCAGTGTGAATTTGAAATATTATAATGTGTTTCAGCTTTATGTTGCAGGGAGTATGTTTCTTAAAAGAGCCTAATGATTCTAAATTCTAAACCTTGTTGACAAGACATCTGCTTACTTGGCCTGTGGTTTGTGGCTCATCTAAAAGCTCATTATCATATATATTAAAAGAAACCCATTAAAATATTTGCATTTTAAAATGAGCAATTTAAAAGCTAAAAGCAACTTGCTTTCTTTTTGGGAGGGAGAGGAGGACTGGAGAAGGAACACTCCCAAAGAAAGAAGAATAATATATATTTTGCTTATTTCTCATAATCCACTTACCATTTGGGTAATTTTTATAATTACTTTTTTTGAGCTATGAATTCTATGGACCATTGCTGCAAATTCACAGTTCAATGTAAATAATCATCTCTATGCAGACAGACCAGTCAATGCCAAATGCAATTGTGAGGGGACTAATTCCTCCCTATGGGCCTTTATTATTTTTTCCCATTAGCTCCCCATTATTCTTTAGCCTGGCTTTCTGTCTGTTTTGATCATGGTAGAAGTGCCATTTGATATCGTTCTGACTCCTCCTCCTCCCCCTTTTGGTATTAAAGCAAATCATATTGAGTTGTGAGAGCAGATGACTGAAACAATTTTTTTTTCCAATCTCCCATCTACATGACTGCAATGGTTCTGTTTGTCATCTGGGGACTGGCAATAACGCCAACTCAGCCTTGAGTCAGGTCTTCCCATCTGTAATTGCACCTGTTGCTGACTAAGCCTAAGGTTCCCACTGGATAAGGCTGTAGGAGAGGTTCTGTTCCTTTGGCTTTGTTTCAGCATGCAGTTGTCCTGGTCCTGAGGACATTGTGAACAGTAGTGAACAGGATCTGCTTTTAGGGGTAGTCCTACCAGATGGGACGTTGTGTTAACAGGTCAAGTTGGCCACAGGGCATGGCTAGTAAACAGATGACTGCAAAGAGACTGGAAAGCTAGAGCCAAAATTTCAGTTAAACTATGGTAAATGGCCCCTACCACCTGTGAAGCATGACTTCCATCTGAGACACCAACCTTCCTTTGGCTTATCCTAGTCACATACTAATGCTGAGCCAAGTTGATTTTAGCTGGTCAGATAGAAATGCACCTGGTGAATCTGGCCACTGTCTCCTATGTCTTTAATAAATCCTTTACCTCTCCCTCTCTAGTGATTTGGGAATATATCCTCAGTGATTTAGGAGTAGAAAACAGTGGGGACCTATAGAGTAACTAATAAAGACTACAAAGAATCATGATAGTTATCTTCAACTATTTAAAGGGATAGCATATAAGAGATAATAAAATGTTGCTTATTGTCATAAGGAAAAACTAGGGAAGATAAATAGGCAAATGACATAAAGAGATAGATTTTGGCTCTATAGGAAGGAAAAAAATAAGAATTTAAGTACCTACTATATATACCAGGCACTGTATTAAGCACTTTACAAATATCTTATTTGAGCCTCACAAGAACTTTAGGAACAAGATGCTATTATTAACCCCATTTTATAATTGAGGAAACTGAAGCAGTCAAAAGTTAAATAATTGACCTAAAATCCCATAGTTAACTAATGTCTGGGTCCATATTTAAACTCAGGTTGTTCTTATTCTAAGCCTACCATTCTATCCAATGAACCACCTAGTTGTCTCAATGGAAGGAAGCTACCTATATACTTTGAATGTAAGTCTGATTTTTGGCAGAGATTCTCTGTGGATAATGAGATTTTTTAGATGCTCCTATGCAAATGAGATTGGTGTGAAGAGTTGGAACTACAAAGCATCTGGAATGAGATTTGATGTTTCATTATCTCCATGTCCATATAAGTAGATGAAGAATGCCCACTCTGTGTAGATTATAATATATAATTAGAAGAACATTCCACAGAGCTGGTTTATTATTTCATATATTTTGAAGAGAAGTGGGCCCAAAGTTGAATAAGAGAAGGAAATCATGTTGAGTTGTAGGAACTAGACAAATTGCATAATGATTTTGATGATCATAGGCTTGTACCTAAAGTGAAGGCCCATCTTACTTTTAATCACAATATTTTTCACTGATGCTATGTACCTGTAAGTCATGAAATACCCCAGTGTCTGAAAACCTAAGTTGGGAGTCACCCAAATGACAATGGAAAGATATATGTTAGATATAGTAGACTGTAATACATTAGCAACCAAAGGTCATGCAAGAGAAATGGTGTAATGGATGCTATAAAAACGTATGACTAAAAAAGAAAGTAGGCCTGTCTTGCGACAAAAGCAAGTAATAAGCACTAGCTAATCTGTGTTCACTACTGAGATCCATTCCATGTTGAGAGATCTATAGAAAGACCCTCACCACATTCGGTAAACCCCTTGTAAAGTGTTTTTAAGAGGATATATGTATCAGAGATATGTGAGATAACAGGGAAGAGATAGATTATGTGCTTCATTATTCAATGGTCTATACATATTAGTAATATGTCAGAAAAATCTAAGTGAAAAAAATAAAACAGGGGCAGCTAGGTGGCACAATATTTAGAGTGCCAGTCCTGAATTCAGGATGACCTGAGTTCAAATCTGGCCTTGGACACTTAATACTTCCTGGCTGTGTAACCCTGGGGAAGTCACAACCCCAATTGCCTCAGGAAAAAAAAAAACAGAATAAAATCACCAACATGATTTTCAACATGATTGTCCAACAGTGAAATGTACTGTTTCAGAAGATAGTGAGCTCTCTATCCATGATGGTGCTCAAAGAGAGACTGGATAATTACTTGGCAGGGAGGTTGCAAAAGGAATTCCTGAACTAGGAGAGAAGTTAGTCTAGGGAACCTCTAAAATCTCTTCCAACTCAGAGATTTTACACCATATTCTCATAAAGTTAAGCAAGTTTCAGGCCATTATGTTAAACTTCCCTTTGGCGTTTTTTTGGGGGTGAGGGGATTGTATTTCCTTAGACTGAGGAGAGGGAAGTCTTCCTACAAATTGATGATGTTCTACATATTGATATCAAGGGCATGTAGGAAGTGGGACTCTGACATGGTGTAGCTTTTCTGAGAAAACACAGAGTTAGCATCTTCTAGGACAGGCTAATTGCAACCCAAATACCTTTTCATTTAGGAATGCCTCCTGGTTGTATCACTAGTTCCCCTCTCCCCTAGTTTCTTTTAATAATTAATTTTATCTATAACTAGTTGATTATGTGGTTAATTCCCATTTATCTTTTCCAAATGATTAGTTGATTGGAAATTTGACTTTCTTCTGGGGCTTGTCTGTTCAGTAGAATGTAAACTTCTTGAGGGAAATTTTTTCTTTCTAACCCCATCATCCAGCATAATTTCTTGCCCATAACAGGCTCTTGTTATATGCTTATTATGTTGAATTGTCTGTTACATTTCTGGAAATGCTTTTTCTTTCTTAGTAGGCAATATTTCCTCCTCAACCAATTGGGGCATACCAACTCCATTTTGTTTTTTTTGATGCTGCCTATTGACTATGAAATCAATAAGTAATTTGAATGCCATCTCCCAAAATAAATAGAAAGTTCTTCTTTAAGGCTGGCTAACCTGGTGTTTGTATAAAGAACCCTCAGTGCTTTGCTAGAGGCTGGGAATCTTTTTGGTTATGTACAATGACATGACTTCAAGGGGAAAGAAAATAGCTCCTGCTGCTTTTCTAAAGCAAAATGTATACCATCTCGGTTGGAGGTAACATGCTTTATGAACCTGATTTATCTTTGCCTCTATGTAGTTAAAACAGGGGGAAAATTCCATTTTCAATATATAGTCAATGAATACGCAAGAGAAAACAGCATCAGAGACTATGAAAGGATGCAGCACATAGTGGGACTCCCATATAAATGTCTTACACGCTAAACTGCTAGCATCTGTCAAATTTCTCCCCATCACTTTGCCCCTAAGGACAGAGGACTTTATTCCACTTCATTCATTTTTTTCAGATTAAGGAACTCTGGAGAAAGCAGTGTGGTGAATAGGAAGATGGGACTTTGAGCTCCTCGCTGAGGGATTTGGAATAAAACAAAGATGAAGACAATGTTGAAAGGAAAGTGAAAATGGTTTACAAATATCCCAGAAACCTTGGCTCTATTACTAGTTTCATCACTTCTTTTAGGAAGAGGAAAAAGATATGCTTGATCAAGGCAGGCAACAAAAAATCAGGCTTGGATTAAAGCCACACAATAGCACAATGTTGTTCTGAGCAATAAGATTCCTCAGTAATAAATTAGTGCCAAACATTATGTTGATATCTTGAAGTTCTATTGGGAACATTGTTCAGTCAAAAGTAAATTAAAGTATTGCAGCTCTGGAAGTCACTGCCCCTGGTAACATTGTTTCACCTATCACCATGTTTTTGCAGAGCCAGTTAATGACTTTGGGTAGTCTATGATTTTACTTATATTGTGATGGCCCCTCAGGCTCCTAATTGATGTGATCTATGATGTGGGGTTTGTCACCAAATGATGATAGGCACTATAAGTTAGGGTTCGATCATGTGAAAAATTCACAATGGCCATTCTCTTTGGCAAAAGGTAGATTTATTTAGGGGAATAGATTACAGACAAAATGAAAGGATGCAATAGACACCAGGCGTGGTAAATATGAAATAGAATGGGAGAGCATATGAAAGACAAGTTCCTCAGTGGAACTCACATTCACTCAGTAGAAAAGGAGCATCCCATAAAGTTGGGTCATGCTCTTAGTTGGCAGGCTAAATCCTGAAAGGGACTTAGCATCCTAAATGAGTTACTTACCTGTAAGGAGAAGTGGGGTTGAGAAACAGAGTGAAGTTAGGGAAGATACCATGTGTCATGGGGGATTGATTCTTATCATTCCTCTGCTAAACACACCTGATATCGAAGACTTCCTCATCATCATCTTCATCTAGGGTCTCAATGACTGTGTGACTATGTCCTTAGTGATGTCACTCTACTTTAATCTCCTATCCCATTCCTAAGTTAACACAGTCAGAACAGGAATAATTTTATAGGCAACATAAGGAGGTGGTACAGGTAAAATTATATAAAAGTGATCTCTTACAGTTTGGCTTTTTGTTATGAATTGTAAAAGCATAGAATTAAATAGGGCTTTGCAAGTTATTTCAAATATGCTTACTTTCTAGATGAAAAACTGAGGCTCAGAGAAAGAGATGGAATTATTTACCTTAGGTCACAGAACTATCAGGTAATAGCTCTGGGACTAGACTCCAAATTATTGAAGTTCAAAAGGAGATCCTAAGAGGTTGGTATCTTGAGGTGTCTCAAAAGAATATGCAGGTTTGAACCCATCTCCAAATCAAGGGGCAAAGTTTATTGTAATTGCAACACCATTGAAGTGGGCTAAATTCCAAAAGGATTTTAGCCAAGAACCAGGAGCAAAAAGACAAATTTAAAGGAAAAGGCAGAAAGATCTGGTTTTTCAAGTCATTTATATGCAAATTTTATGGTCTAGAGGTAGTACTGAGGAGTGATCTATTCACTAATGTCTAAGGAACTTGTTGTCACTCACCAGCAGATTATTTATCTGACAGCCAACAATGTTTATAGGACTATTTTAAGGCCAAAAGTCTTTAGAATCATTGACAGATCGTTAGAAGAATAGCACTCTAAGGTCAGGGGACCTCAGGATTACTGCTATTTGTACTCTAAAAAGATCTCCTAACTCCCAGTCCAGTATTTTTTATACTATAATATGAAATGTTGTGTTCAGATCTGAATATTTCAGCTCTGGATGGCTATGTCTTGGTTTCAAGGTCTAGCTTTTTCCAATCTAGGTCCTTTTTTCTCTGGCTTCAGGAGAAATTGTTATGATTTGTCTATTTCCAAGTTGCTTCAAATTATGATGTTCTGGTAAATGTTTAACAACTGGCTTTACCAAAAAAAGTATTCTCAGCACTCTTTTGAGTTTAATCTTCATTATTATTTTCTCCATCACTTAAAGTATGCCACCAGCGAAACAATAAATTAAGCTTTAAAGTATACCATTTGTCAATTTTTGAAATATAAATGCTCATACTGAAAAGTTTAACAACTGGCTGCCATAAGCCTATTTAAAGTAGTTCTAGCACATCTCTGCTTCTAGAACCTTTCCAGCCTTAGATGCTTCTCTGACATTGCCCATATAAGAGAAGGATATATGTTTTCTGGTCTCCATTTCCTAGGTTGTAGGCCAAGCTCCATTTGGTTATTGTTTGGAATGTAAAGGGCAGTAATTTCTGCTTTGGCCAGAAACCCTGAGAGTCTGCCCCTCCCAGATTTATTTATTTATTTATTTAGATTTCTTTTTTTGTACTTGGTGAGAAAATAAGATTCCTTGCCTCAATTGCAACCAGGCCATCTCCAGTTGTCTCCATCTATATCTTGCTACTAGACTGAAATGACTTTGGTGGGGAAAGTGAGGCAGGTGACCTTGCACAGACCTCCCTCACTTAAATTCAATTCATTTGCCTTTAGTGGCAACTCTTTTCTGATGTCATGGTCCTAGATTAGAATGAAGCAACAACAATCACCTCCTATCCTGTGCCAAAGTTAACTTCTTCCCCAACTGTTTAAGTGATGGGTCTCTCCTAGTCTCTAAACTGTATTTTTAAAATTAAATGATATTTTTCTTGTGATTATGAACTTGATAAATATCAATAAATGTGAATATTTATCATGCAAAGAGCAGAAAGTGATTGTTTGACATCTTGACTCTCTATATAGTTTGTTTATACACACACACACACACACACACACACACACACACACACATATATATATATATATATATATATATAATTTTACATGGTAGTACTGCTCTGCTTTTATCTGTTCCCTTCTGCTATTTCTTCTCTATTTTTTTTGAAAAAAAATTATTAATGCTCCTTTTTGGGAAAATATTCCTTTTGTACTAGTATCATTATACCCTTTATTCCATTGTTGCCCAGTTATTTTTCAATCTTGTCTGACTCTTCTTGATTCCATTTGATGTTTTCTTGGCAAAAATGCTGGAGTGGTTTGCCATTTCCTTCTCCAGATCATTTTAAAGATGAGAAAATATGTTGCCCAGAGGGAAAAAAGGATACTTTTTGACCACTGAGGCCAAAACAAAGAAACAACCACAAGACTGAATTGAGGAAGCAATTCTGTATTGTTTACTTAGTTGATTCAAAATTGACTTGCCCAACTTCTATTAGGTGTTTTACATAGCTAACACTTTCTCTTCCTTCTCTGTGCTCTTGCTATGCTTCTGTGTTCTGTATCCTAATTTTTGTCACTTAGAATTCCTAGTTTCCTTCAAGAACTAGCCGAAATTTCATCAACTGGAGGAGACCTTCCATTCCCTTTCCCCCACCCTCATGTCATGTATCTTTCTATATATGCATGTGTTGTTCCCCTCATTAAAATGTAAACTTCTTGAGAGCAGTGAGTGATTTTGTTTTTTCATTTCGAATCTCAATACTTAGCACAGTATGCCTGGCACATAGTAAATGCATAATGAATTCTTGTCTGATTGTCCTTTGAAAAGAATTTGGGATGATCTATGATCCTAGAATATGATATAGGGTTGGGGTGATATAAACAGTTCTTCCTTCCTTCCTTCCTTCTCTTTCTTTGTTTCTTTGTTTCTCTCTCTTTGTTTCTTGCTCTCTTCCTTCCTTCCTTCCTTTCGGCCTTCCTTCCTTCCTTCCTTTCTCTCTCTCTCTCTCTCTCTTCCTTTCTCTCTCTTTCTTCCTTCTTTTCTTTCTTCCTTCCTTCCTTTCTTTTCTTTTTCTTTATTCCTTCCTTCCTTCCTTCCTCTCTTCTTTTTTCCTGCCTTCCCTCTCTCCTTTCCTCCTTCCTCCTCTCCTTCCTTCTCTCCTTCCTTCTTTCCTTCCTTCCTTTGTTATTTCCTTTCTCCTCCTTCTCTTTCTTCCTCCTTCTCCTCCTTCTTCCTTTCCTCTTTCTCTTCTTTCCTCCCCCTTTTTTTCTCTTCTTAATTCTGCCCATATCAAGATAGGTCCAACACATTCAGGAAAAATAATGTAGTACCAGAAAATAGTCATGTTCACATGTCTTGTATCTTCAGAGTCACTATTAAGTATCATAGTCTTAATTTAATAAAGACATTTTGATAAAATTTTGACTTTAATACTGAGCTAGAATTTTTTTCCAATTATCTCTGTGCTAGCCTCTCTTCCTTAAATACCTTTCCTTTTAGCTAAATATGTTTGTTTATTCAAAACATGCTATTTCCCATTACTAACAAGATCCTGAGATCAGATATTACTTGCCTTTAAAACAGTACTAGTGGAGTAATGAAGCAGTAGAGTTTTAAAGAGAATGGTTTTTCATTGCCATCATTGCAATGTAACCTTGTTTTATTCTAAGTAGCATTGTATCTAAGTCACAAAATCATGGAATCATAGAAATTAAAAATTAAAAGGGACTTTATCAACCATTTAATCCAAACCATATGTAAAAGGAATCTCTAATTATAATTTGCCCCAAAGGCTAAAATCATTTAATATAGTTGTTTGAGTGACACATTAACTTTTAAAAACCAAAATGATGATACTGTTTTTGTTTGTTTGTTTGTTTTTATTTTGGTGGGAGTGGGTTCTAAAGGAAAATGCATGTCCTTTGTTTCCCCATCCCCTACCCTTGCTCAGGGTCATAGAAAAAAAAGCTCATGTTGTCTTGTCTCCTTTTATGTATGAGCATAGCACCAGTGGTTTTTATGCTATTAAGTAAGAAATAATTGTTGCTCAGGCATGTCTAACTCTTTGTGACCCCATTTGGGGTTTTCTTGGTAAAGATCCAGGAGTGGTTTGGTATTTCTTTCTCCAGCTTATTTTACAGATGCAGCAAACTGGGTCACATAGCTTGTAAGTGTTTGAGGTCAGATTTGAACTCAGGGAGATGAGTCTTTCGGACTTACATCCAGCATTAAATGCACTCTGATGCCACTTACTTGCCAGAGCCATACCCATATTAATAACCCATATTACCAACCCCAAATATTCATAGGGTCTACTTTATATCCAACCTGTGGTAGAGCATTCCAAGTTTGTATGGGTATGAGCTAACTTGACTCTACCATAATGATGTCATTTTTGTCCTATCTGAGAATGAAGGAAAACCACTTCCAACCTAGGACAAGTCCCATTTACAGATTCACCTAGAGGGATCTTTAGTGGTTAGTATCAGCACTTTCTTATACTGATCTCGGATGGAGTTAGAGCCTTAGCAAATGTAATTAGTACAGTAAGTAGAGTAATTAAACCTTGAATGAGATTGATGTAATATAGCTGCTAGGGAAGATAGCAGTAATTTTAAGGTCCCTTGACCTTAGGGAGCTTTTATTCTAACAACATGTCAGTGATTTTAAAGTCCTGAGATCCCCCACTCCCAAGCTAAAGAATACTATTCTTTTAACAATTTGTCAACAAACATTACTAATGGTCAGTGATAACCAAATGCTTGAGACCACTCCTTGGTTCTACCTCTAGGTCTTAAAATTAGCATATAAGTGACATGAACAACTGTATAAATGTGTCTCTTTGCTTCAGTTTCTTTGCTAAATTCTCTTGGAATTTAGCCCATTTCAAGTGGCATTACAATTACAATAAACTTTGCCCCTTGACTTGGATTTGAGTTCAAGCCTGCAAATTCTTTTGAGATCCCTAGCTACACTGGTCTGTGTCCCCAATCTTTTAGGGTCCCTTCCCAACCTCAACACTATCACAGAAACACAGAATCTGAAAGGGATCAAAGTGGCCCTCTATTTCAAATGGAACCCTCTCTATAACATAACCAGCAAGCCATTTTGTAGACATTTCTTGAAGACCTCTTAAAGAAGAGAACCAATCACTTCTTGAGGCAGACCATATTTCTTTTGGACAGCTCTGATTGTTGGGAAGTTTTTCCTGACATGGAGCCTAAATTGACATTTTTACAGCTTCCACCTATTGATCCTGGTACTTGCCCTCTGGGGCCATATCAAATTAATCCCTGCTCCACATGACAGGCCTTCAATACTTGAAGACACTATCATGTCCCCTGCTGAGTCTTCTCTTCTCATGACTAAGCTGGTGATGTATAAACACAAGAGGTTGAGGGAATTCCTTTGGTGTCAGATGATGTATTTATGTATTCATCATTCATTCTAGCTATTTTTATCTGCAAGTCTCCCCCTCCTCTGGGGAAAGAGGCTATTGATAAGAGAAAAGGGCTTTGCAAAAGAATTCAATGAGCCAGTCAGTACTTAAAAGCAATTGGCCTTTTATATTTGACTTATTTAAGGGAAGGCCACAGATGAAGAGTAGCATATAGGGGTGGGGGAGAGAATCAGGTTTAGGGACAGAAAATCCTACCACTCACACAAATTATCTGTGTGACTCTGGCCAAATTAATTTCTCAGAACTTCTAGATTACTGTTTAAAGCTATGAGAAATAGAGAAGGGCTGATTCGCATGATTAGAGTATGTTTTTCACCAGGATTTCCCTGCAGTGCTGAAATCATAGATCTAATAAAAAGCCCAAAACAATCAATCAACAAACTTTTATTAAGTGCTTACTATGAGCCAGACCTATGTTAAGTATTGGGTTTGAAGAAAAGAGACAAAAGAGTTTCTGTCCTCATGAAGTTTGCAATCTAATGAATTGTAAATAAAAACAATGAGGATGGGAAAAATCATATGGATTAACTGGAAACACCTAAGGCAAAACAATTTGGAAGTCAGGGACAATAAGGGGTTAGTAATAGGGCCACCAGTCACTACTTCCTTCCCCTTTTCTCCTTTATACTGGAACCAGCCAGTATTCATGACTCCAAAAAACTACATGGAAGAACGAAGAAGGAATATAACCTGGGATGTTACCAGGGAAACTAGGATGGGATACTCTTCAGGCTGTGACAGAAGGGAATTCATGATGGTATTGTGAGAAGTTGCCCTTAGGCCTTTGAATGTTGTTAAAACTTAGGTCTCACTGGGACTTGTGGGTCCATCTTCTTTCTATGAATGTAGACAGTTTAGGTAGTTACACAGGTTAAAGAAACCGAGGAGTGAGGGCTGCTACAGGTTATTTTCTGGGGAAGATAATGGCTTTCCTGCTTATTCACCTCTGATTGGCTTCCTCTCAGGTGTCATGGGGAGGGGGGGTGGAGCACAAATCCTCTATTTCTAGTCTAGAAGTGTCTAAGCCTAGAACAGAAGCTCTTAAGCTGGGTTTGAAGAATTTTTTTTTCTGTCAATGCTATTTTCATATAGTTAATTTCTTTTGTAATCATATATATTTTATTTTATGCCTTGAAAAACATTATTCTGAGAAAGGGTCCATAGGCTTCCAAAAAGGTCCCAGATATAAAAAGGTTAAGAAAATTAGAAAGTTTTAGAAATTTAAATTTATATTGGTGAGTGTGTGTGTGTGTTTCATAGAAGGGGGAAGGCAGAAGCAAAGAGGCATCAGGCAGGAGGAAGAGGTATGGTACTGACTTCTTGTTGGTCAGAAAAGATTAGGCCATAAAAGCCAAAAGTTTTTTTTCCTCCACTATGTACAGCTCTAGTATAGCCAGACTGCATTAGCAACTACTGAAATTAAATTGGAAGCACTTTGGGGTCAGAGCCATTCCTTGGTAGCTAATTGGTAGAGCAATCATTCAAGTTGATTGGCTTCTAGGCACACTATAAGAGTTAGAAAGTAGGGAAGAAAGTGTTTCTACTAGTTGGTGGATTAAAACAATGAAAATAAAACCAAAAATCGGAGGTCTATATCCCAGGCCATAATGTTGGGGTCATAGCCAGCCCCCTTTCTTGCCATTAGGACTGGAAATTGAATTTTACATACTGTTGTGACACAATGAAGGATAGAAAAGGAAAAACAATATCCAGGTACCTGCCACTCTGACTCTATTTTTGTCCAAAACTACACTGGCAATAGAATTATGTTATCTTGCCTCCTACCTAAAAACCTAAGTTATTCCCTCATTATAGCCCATATCCGTCCAAGACTGGTCCTCCTTCCTTATCTGACAGGGCCTTGGCCACAATCCCCAAAGCTATAAATACCAAGTTAACTGCTCTTTCTCTGAAGTAAAAATAACAACAGATGCAAAATGTTAGACTAATTGCATTCTTTACTCCTGTATCCGATTGCAATCCCTAGTTAGCTAAAACCCTATATAAATTCCCTGTCTCAGTTTCTCTGGGTTGAATGCTTTGGACCAGTGTCCCATTTGGTCAGCTAGCCTAAACTCTCCACATTAAAAATTAAAAACCAATCTCTGTCTGCCTCAGTTTTTCTGGTATTACAATAATAATGCTAGGATTAATGCTAATGCTAGGAGTAATGCTAATCTAGAATTATCACCAAATCACACTGGGTGGGACTGGTTTTTTTCACAATCTCTCAAACTAGTATGTATAATTTCTTCCTCCTCACTAAGATTTTCCTTTTAGCCTTATTTCATTTGGATATAAATGTTGGGGATGGTAGGGCGTATGAATTATACATTATTCTATGCTCTATTCCATATTAGGGAAGGCCTTGTACAATGTTATGGATGGCCCAACCAAGCAATTAATCCACAAATATTTGTTAAGTTTGTACCATGTACTGGGCACTGTGCTAAGCACTGGGGATACAAAAAGAGGCAAAAGACAATCCCTGTTCTCAAGAAGCTTACATCTAATAGAAAAGACTACACACACACACACACACACACACACACACACACACACACACACAGAGCAAGCTATGTAAAAAATAAACAGAGAATTATTAAAAGAGGAAAAAGTATTAAAGTTAAAAAGACCTTGGAGAAAGTTTCCTGTAGAAGATGAGGTTTTAGCTGAGGTTTAAAGGAAGTCAGGGAAATCAGTACTCAGATTAGAAGAGGGAGAGTGTTCCAGGCATGGGGGACAGCCAGAGAAAATGCTTAGAATTGAGAAAAGCAGTGTCTTTTTTTGTGGACCAACCAGGAGGTCAATATCAGAGGAATGAATAGAATATACAGAGAATAAAATATAAGAAGACTGGAAAGGTAGGAGAGGGCTAACTTATTGAGGGCTTTGAATGTCAAAAAGAATACTTTGGATTTACTTATGGAGGCAATAGGAAGCTGGTGAAGTTTATTGGGTAGGGGGAATGGCACGGTTAGACCTGTTTTTTTTTAATCACTTGTATGGCTGGATGGAGAATGAATTAATGTGGAGAGAGAATTAAGGCAGGCAAACCTTCCATCAGGCAGACTACCCTTATAAATCAAATAGAGGATTAGTAAAAGTTGAATACAGGACTGTTAGGGACTTAAATGAGATTATTTGCACTTTGTAAACAAGCACTATATAAATACTAGTTATTATGAATATTATTGGCTTATAGTCACTGGACTTCCAGTTTGGTTATAGCTTCATTCCCTGAGCCTTCTCCTGATGAACTGAAAACAACATTTATGAAGCAATATAGGAATGTGCTAGTAAATAGTGAACAGTTAGTTTCAAGTAGAGGAGAGAATGTAATTTCTCACACACATACTTTGTAAATTTAATTTTTATCATCAATATTTTCTTAGGAATAGAAACCACCAATAAATCAAGCCCTAATTTGTACATTCACAATATACATTTGTGAGGTGAAAATGCTTGTAATGAAGATTTAACAACCAGCTCTTGATGGTAGGGTTTAGTCCCAGTATGTCCCTACCTGGCTCCCAGACAGATGAAAGGAAGGGGGCTCAAGCTCTTTGAACAGTTATAACACTATCTTGTGTTCAACAGAAATGAACACAAACTTGGGCATTAAGGCAAGATATATGGGGCTTATTGTTCTCTCTGTTGAATTGCAACTGTGGACAGCTCCAGTACTAATCCTACTATCATTTTCTGAGTGGAAAGAAGATGTGTTAGGGCAATGGTAGACACAGGCATTGATGTGAGCAGGAATAAAATGCATCAGGATAATAGGACAAATATCAAGCATAAAAGAGGCATATGAATTAAATAACTCAATAATGCATTAATAACATGTGATATAGGAGTCTTGGGAGTTGCATGATTAAAAATTGCTAAGGTAGTCCCTTACTCAGAGTATCCTTGATACCTCTGCCTCTTGCTGAAAATACAATTTCTCTTGAGAAAATGCCTCTTCTTCTCCTTAAAAGTTTCATTAAATTACTGTGGATTATAATCAATGATCAAATCAAAGGATACAGAAATTATGTTCACAGATTTATAGGGGCAGCAATTTGTGATAAAAGCTTTCTGGTTTCAGTAGTGCTTTCTTATACCTAATTTTGTTCCATCCAAACCCCCACTCCCCCATCTGTAACAGAGTGACAGTGATGATTTCTCAAAGGGAAGAAACTCCTTTAACCTCGCTATTAAAGTTGCCTTTGCTCTAGTCACTAGAATTACAGGGAAATCCTTGTTGGATACTGAAATAATGTTAGTCAATTGTCTTGAGATACTCAAACTCTTTTCCCTGGCATGTAGTCTCTGTAACAAGCATCTTTGATGGCCATCCATGGAGTTAAATTATTCAAAGCTAATTTCATGCTAAAAAGTTCCCTCTCATATAAGTTTCTAGAATATAATGCATTTTAACCAGGGATAGAATCTTGTTTCTAATCTGTATAGGGGTCAGTGATTTTGCTTCCAGGAACTGTCTCTGAATGATCAAGACAGGGTTACCTTGCCATTAATGTACATCTTTGTCAACTTGTTTTTTGCCAATGTATTTTAACTGCTTGTAATGTACGTCAGCAATGCTGTTTTCAAGATTTTTGTTAAGAAAATTATTAGCTAATGTTTTGTAGAGTTATTTTTGTGGCACAGTAGATGGTGAAGACAAGAATGTCTACCATCAATAAAATTAATAGGTACAAACTAATAATTGTCTTCTAGTAGCTTTTTCTTTGTCATTGGAAATCTTAGGAATTAATCTGAATTCTTAACTCTAATAAGGATAAGAACAAGGGCTCCCTGACACTGAGAATTATCTTAGGTTAGAGAGAAGTGAGGCTTTAAAAAAGAGAGAGAAATATTACTTATTTTTGTTCAAAGCCCTTAGAATGTTCACAATACTGTGTAACAATGGTCATTTTTTCCCTCCTGGTACTGAGACTGGGTAACAGCCCAGCAATTAGAAAACAGTTCTTTCAGTTCCCATCAGTGCTTTCTAAGCTGTAATTACCATTATTCCCCAAGCCATAATAATAAGTTTAAATAGGATATACATTTAGCTAAATATCACCATTAATTTAAATTAATGTATTGATTGTCATAAAATATCAATGATGGTTTAATTAAGGGCATTAACTTTTTATGTGGATGGGTATAAATATTTATAAAGAAGTTTGTCAAAGAAGTTTCCTTTTCTATGGGCAAAAAAGTAAAACAGGTTTTTCCTTTTTTCTCTTTTTTAGTATAATTGAAAATATGATGTACATCATATATACATATATGTTATATACATGTTATATACATATACATATATGTTTCTCTGTGTGTATGTTGTTGTTGTTGTCCATTTTCAAAGAGGACCAACATGACATCTCTATATTAGAATTGAGTTAAAATGTGCCCGACTGTGGCTAATCAGACCAATATGAGTTTGTAATGTTCTGCCACAGGTTGAGCACAAATAGTCCATGTGAACTTTTGCAGTAGCTTCTCCAATTTTGTATATTTCATGTTTTCTTTGGTCTAATTCAATTCTATTTTGCTCATAGAGCATAGCACCTTCTTTGATGAGGGCATGCTATACTGGGCGGTCCTGGGCCAGTGTCTCCCATGTCATACAATTGTTTCCAAAGTTCTTGAGATACCTTGAGAATGTCCTTGTATTGTTTTTTTTTATGACTACCTTGTGAGCATGTGCTCTGTATGAGTTCTCCATAAAATAATTTCTTTTTTGCAAGTATAAATTTTTCCTTCAAACAATGTGGTCAGTCCAATAGAGTTGTGCTCTCTGCAGTAGAGTTGGAATGCTTGGCAGTTTAGTTCAAGAAAGGACCTCAGTGTCTGGTATCTCATCCTGCCAGGTGATCTTCAGAATCTTCCTAAGACAATTCAGAATGAAGCTATTCAGTTTCCTGGCTTGGTGTTGGTATACTGTCCAGGTTTCACAAACATACAACAATGAGACTAGCATAATGATTCTGTAGACCTTTGGTTTGGTAGTCAGTCTAATACCTCTCCTCTCCCACAGTTTCCTTCAGAGTCTCTTGGGCTAGCTATGGCAATATGTGGGTCAATGTCATCATCAGTGGACATCCCTGGAAAGCATACTGCCAAGGTAAGTGAACTTAATCACACCACTTAAAACTTCACCATTTACTATAACTATTAGTTATAGTAAATGGTATGGTGCTGGCTGATGGAGGACCTGTGTTTTCTTGGTGTTATTATTAGGTCAAAATTAGCATAAGCAACAGAGAATTGATCATACCTTATTGCATCCAGCTTCAGAGGCTACATTGAATACATAATCATCTGCAAACAAAAAATCATGCACCAACATTCCCTCCATTTTTGTTTTGGCTTGCAGCCTTTTCAAGTTGAAGAATTTACCATCAAGTAACTTTGATTTCATGTTTATCCACATTGAAGGTGCTTGACAATATGATTGAAAATCTCATGCTAAAAAGCATGGGAGCAAGCACACAGCCTTGTTTCACTCCAATAATGACTGGGAAAGGTCGGGAGCATTGCCCATTGTCCAGTACCAAGGCAAGCCTGTCATCATGGAACTGACATACTATACTGATGGACTTCTCTGGGCAACTGAATTTTTGCCATAATTTTCCATAAGCCCTTATGACTGACAGTATCAAAGGCCTTGGTCAGATTTATAGATATTGTATACAGTCCTGTATTGCTCCTGGAATTTTTCCTGGAGTTGTCAAACAGTAAACTCCATATCAATGTTCCTCAGCCCTTTTTGAAGCCACACTGGCTCTCAATGAGATGACCTTTTTCTAGGTGTGGGATCAGTCTGTTAAGAAGGACTCTGGCAAGAATTTTGTCAACAGTGACTAAGAGAAAGAGACCTCCCTGTGGTTGTCATAGGACAATCTATTTCCTTTACCTTTATAAAGATGGACAATGGAGGCATCCTGGAACTCCTGAGGTATAATTTCTTTTTGCCATATAATCTGGAAATTTTCAGTCAGCTTTTGTATGAATAATGGACCTCCTCCCCCCACCTTTTAAATCTCAGCTGGAATAGAATTAGCACTAAGTGCTTTATTTTATGAAAGTAGCCTAATGGCATTCAAAACCTCTTCTTATTTTTTACTAATACTTTTTTTTGTTTTTCATCACTTTAATTTTCAAATATGTCCCTCTAATACTGTTCAACTATCTCTTGTGGCAAAAAATTAAAAAGGAAAGAGAAAAAAGTACTTCAACAATACTAACCAACATATCAACTATCTGACAATGTTCATAATATTCTGTGTCCCTAACCCTATACTTCTTCAATGAACATAGGGAGTCACATTTTCTCAACTCTTCTTAAGTTTGGTCATTATAATCACAGTGTTTATTTTGTTATTGTTTCTTTTTATATCACTATAGTCACTGTAGATATTGTTTTTCCTGGTTTTGCTTACCTTACTCATCAGTTCACTTCTCATGCTTCTCAGATCTCTTCATAGTCCTCTTTTTATTTTTTAAATAACACTGCAACACTCTATTGAGGTTTAACTATTTCTTCAGTGCCTACTGCTGTTTTGAATATTTTGGCACATATAGGGACTTAGGTACTCTTTTTGAAGTCAACCCTCAAGGATTTTATGTTCCTTTTCCCAAACAAACTTTCTTCTTTTATAGCCCATTATTGATATGAACAAAAACATATTTAAATAAAAAGAAATAGACTAAAACCTTATTGTTAGTGTCAGTCAGCAATTAATAGAATAAAAATCTAATCTATTTCTTGGATATCAACTCTGTGCCATCTTCATCATGACAGTGAGGTCACGCTGGGATCTTAAGCTCTGACTGACTAATAAGTTGTTGAGACAAGAACAGTGTCAGAAGCGGATGGTATATCTGGCATCTTACTTTAGATTGATTGATTAATTTCATAAGCACATAACCCCAGAAAATCATAATTTCTCTCCCTCCTCAGTCACCATAGTTCATGATGAACATATATGATCTAATGAAATAGGTCAAGATAACAATTCTTGGAGACCAAAAATAAAAGAATTGTGTTAAAGACATTATTCTTGACATTTGGTAGATACTAAAAAATGTAAATTATGATTCTTGCTCTTAAGAAATTTATAATATAACCTAGTAGGGAAAGGATGTAATTTTTTAAATAGATTTATCACTGATTTCTAACATCTGGGGTACAGGCCTTGGTTGTATGTGTATGTGTATGATGAAGCTGCTGATATAAAGCTTTAAGGCTTCCCTGAATATGAAAACCAATTGTTGACGTTTTACCATCATAAAGGGTTTTTTTTTCAATCAATGGAAATTAGTACAACTTCTAGTAAAGGACATTTAATGAAAGTTTTTGAAAATAAAAATGAGTTACTACACTTGGAAAGACAGAAAAAAATGGCCTCCTCTTCTTCCTCTTCCTTCTCTTCCTTCTCTTCTTCTCCTCTTCTTCCTCCTCCTTCTGAGAAAGGAAGTGAGAGGGATATTGGTATAATTTCTAAGTTGTCTTCTTTTGAGCTTCATGTAGTACTCTTTAGTTGTAGAGTACCAGGATTGATGAATACAAGAATTCCATTCTTTCTAACCCTTTCATGATTGTCTAGACTTCAATAATAGGGCATGAATTACTTCTTTGATTCTTTCCAAATTAAAAAAACCTTCATCTTTTTTTTAGTCTCTCCTCATTCAAAGCCATATGACCTTATCTCCTTCTATTTTGTGCTTTGATGTAACCTATTCTAAGAGATTATCAGTTCTCTTATGAGAAACATCTAATTCATAATGACTTGAAATTTTTCCTGGAGCCTAAAGGAGGCAGTATGATATGCTTCAATAAAGGCATCTCAGTGACTTCTCTAGTCCTGTTTTTATTCTTGTTCAGGCATATCAGTCATTTCTGATTCTTCATGACCCCATATGGAATTTTCTTGGCAAAGATACTGGAGGAGTTTGCTATTTCCTTCTCCAGCTCATTTTACAGATGGGGAAGCTGAAACAAACAGGATTAAATGACTGGTCCAGGGTCATAGAGCTGTGACTGGATTTGAATTCATGAAGGTGAGTCTCCTTAACTTCAGGTCTAGCACTCTATTCACTGCATCACTTACCACCCTATAGTTCTATATTCTGTAAAATATCATATTGGGCTAGATTTTCTTTAAGGTCCTTTCTAACTCTAACATTCTTCTGTTCTGTTTCTGGGGCTAAATGATTGCTGTGGAACTGCTAAGTATCACCAGCAAGCCTAAAACATAAGCAGAATGTGTGAGAATAAGTGAGAAAGGAATAAAAAGGGTAAAAAGAAAGGGACACATACGATAGGAAGTGGGAGAGTGTTGCCAACAGTGAACAGTACAAGGAGCACTGACTCCCATCAGAAGATCTTGGTTCAAATCTTATCCCTGAGATTACTACCTATGTAATGTCTAACAATTCACTTAAATTCTCTAGGATATGATTTATTCATGTGTCAAAAGGAGAGGGAAATTGGACTAAATGGACTCTTGCAACTCTTCTAGCTCTAAAACTGGTCTTAAGAGAAACACAGACTTTCCTTTTGACTTTCTCTTAAGGAAACATATGGCATTGACTTCAAGCTCTATGATGTACTTCCTCCTTTCCCCCAATTGTTATACACAAATTATACACTCCTGGGTGAGAGGAAATAGCTGTAGAAAGTGAAGCCATAATGGGTGCTAAATAAATCATTTATGGTGCTTGTTGTGATGGACAATATTTATTTAAAAGGTAGAATCTTTGGGTTGTGATAATTTCATTTTATACCAAGGATACAGCAAGTTACTATGCCTGGCTTCCGGTTTTGCTTCTCTTTCTCTCTCTCTCTCTAAAAAAACATGTATTTTGAAAAATAATAGCTTTTTATTTTTCAAAATACATGTCAAGGAACAACAAGGTTATATGATGATCAAGTCTGATGGACATGGCTCTCTTCAACAATGAGATAATTCAAACCAATTCCAATTGTTCAGTGATGAAGAGAGCCATCCACACCTAGAGAAAGGACTGAGGGAACTGAGTGTGGTTCACAACACAGCATTTTCACCCTTTTTGTTGTTGATTGCTTACATTTTATTTTGCTTCTCATTTTTTTTCTTGTGCGGCATGATAATTGTAAACATATGTATACATATATTGGATTTAACATATATTTCTACTATGTTTAACATATATTGGACTACTTGCCATCTAGGGGAAGGTGTGGGGAAAGGAGGGAAAATTGGAACATAGGGTTTTGCAAGGGCTAATATTGAAGACTTGTTCACTGTTTTGAAAAATAAAAAGCTGTAATTAAAAAAAAGATTACTATAATGGGGGAAAATGCATACCAAGACAGTTTTCAGTATTCACCCTTGCAAAACCTTGTGTTCCATATGTTTCTCCCTTCCTCCCTTCCCCCTCCCCTAGACAGCAAGTAATCCAATATAAGTTAAACATGTGCAATTCTTCTAAATACATTTTCAGTTTATCATGCTGCACAAGAAAAATCAGATCAAAAAGGAAACTGCACACATTTTTATATAATATTTAAAATATTATAATAATTATATACACTCATGAACAAGTTCCATAGATAATCTATCTCCAAATAATTCACTTTCTCCAAATACTTGGCTTTTCCTTTCATAGATGAAACTTGAGCACTTATGGATCTCATGGAAGAGACTCTGGGACATTTCAAGTTTTGATGTGATGAGCACTATGTTGCACTCAGAGAGGAATATACTATGTATACACACACATACACACATACATATATACACATATTTCTATGGCACTTAGGAGGCCTAGGGCAAGTGGAATTTACATTATTCTTTGGGATTATGGTTGGGGATATCTCTGCAAAACCCTAATAAACAGGAAGTTCACAAAGTGAACTTCAAACTTTATTAGTGTTAATCTGAATTATTCCCTCAACAGAATTTAATGGCAATATTAAAATTGGTATCATCTTCCAAAACAGAAATGTTCTTTTTGGTTTGTTTTTTATTTAAAAATCTTTTAAACATTTTTGGTTTCATATTCAAAGTCTACTTCTATAGTTTAAACTCCAAAATACAATACATCAGTTGTTTGCTCTTATTTTGATTCTCCATGGAACAACAAATTCCAGGAAATATCCTTAATATACTTTCTTGTAATTTCATTTTCTACTCTCATTTCTCTTCCTTCTTTTCTCTATAGTTTAAACTCCAAAATACAATACATGTGTTGGTATATAATACCATCCTCCAGTCCCTAGTAACCAATAAGAAGCTCTGCTAAATATCTTTTGAAAATCAAGGTAATTCACTGTTCAATATTTCTTTGTATTCCTTAACAGTAATTCCTCTAAAAACATAACTTTTTTTTTTAAAGAATGTCTTATTCAAACTCTTAATCCTACCTGCCTCTGCTTCTTGTGGATCCAAGTTACTTATGTCTACCAAAAGTTGACTACTGCTTTTTCATTGTCTTATTTTCCCAAAAATCTTCTGCTTGGCACTAACATCCCTGATTTTTTTTGACTGTGTGGTCTAGTAGAAAAAAGACAGACCTTATAAGTAAGAAGACTTGAGTGCAAATCCTACTGCTATATGGATAATTGCTCGCTATGTCCTTGGACAAGTCACTTAGCCTGTTTTCTCAACTGTGAAATAGAACTAATAATACTTGCAATATTCATTTCACTGGATTGTGAAAATCAAATAATATTGTACATGTGAAGCACTTAGAAATCCTTGAAATGATCTAAAAATACCAGCTATTATTGTGCTTTTTTCAAGTAACAAAATATGAATGAAAATATTCTGTATTATGAACAAATCTTTAAGTGATGAAAGGAAAAGAATAAAAGGACTGACATGTGGATATTCTTAATGCACTGCAAATGAATATTGCTTCAGTCATTCTCTAGTTCTTTAGGAATTAACACCAAATGTTATAGAGGTATGGCCCAATTAATGAAATTTTGCTGTGTGTTGAATGACTATGGGTTCCAGGGGAATAGGCGTTATATGTGCCTATTAGCATAATGCCTGGCACATGTTAGGCATTTTAAAAAAATTGCTGATTAATTGATTAGAGTGACATCTGGCAAGTTCTAAGGACAGAGCCACACATTACCCATGTATGTATATATGATGATGGTGATGATAATATTATAAATACTTTCATATAATACCTTAAAGTATACAAAACATTTCCCAAATATCTCATTTGCTCTCAATTCCATACATGTGCTCTGTTGTTCAGAGGGACAAATTCTAGATTTGCTGAAGCAAGACAAAAAAGAAATATTACCTAGGGGGAGAAATTTTGTCCCAGCCTCTGAAAAATAGACTATTATCTATGGGACCTAAGAATATGTCTTTTCATCTCTAATTGCAATGATTCTTTGAAATATTCTCTGTGTTCTCATGCAGTCAACACAAATATATGGCTGGCATTCTTCTTCCCACTGTATAGCTTTCCTTTCATGATTCAGGAATTATTTTTCTTCTGGGAGTCCTGCTTAAAGCTCCAATCATTTATTCTTAAGAGGCCATAAAGAAAAAGAAGACTTTTAAAAAAAATCAGAAGGTGGTGCCTGGCTTGGAGTTTTTCTTGTATGGAAAAAAATAAAGCCTTCCTTTTGAGAAGGAATAAAATATGACAAAAATTACCTGCAGGACTTTTTCTTACTACACACACACATAAACACACACACACACACACACACACACACACACACACACCCTCACAAACAAATCTTTTTATTTCATTCTTCTAATTAAAATCAGCCAGAAACCTGATGTAAAAGAGTCATAATATAGCAGCCTAAATTCATTTATCCTCAGGAAAAAATGGTCCTCACTCCCTCAGGATAGCATTAACCTTTCCATTGATTCAATCAAAGAGTCAGGCATGGATTTCTTAGTCTACTGTGGACTGAATGCACAAAGAATGCCATTAAACATTGTTCATTTTTGTAGCTGAGTAATTAAGGAAAGCTTTAGCAAGAATAACAATGTAAAGACATTCACTCTGATAAAGTAAGGAAGCTTATAATTTTATAATTACAAAAGATTACTTTTTTTCCCTTTATCTTGCTGGAGCTTTACTTTTGACTACTTAGAATCCTGACCACAGAAGGTTAGAACTTGAAGGGACTTTAGAGATCACCTACTCCAAACTCCTCATTTTGTAGCTGAGGAAACAGACTCGAGAGACTTTTGTAGAAGTTGTGTACCTCAATTAAAATGGGAATGGCTGTTACTTTTGTATGCCAATTGCAGATTTAGATAGCTAGAACTTATTACTGGTACATTAAGGATTTGCTAGTGTTAAGTTCTAACACTGGTGATGGAAACTAGAACTACATTTATATATACTGCTCAGGTAACACTGGAGTATAGTGAATAGAGTGCTATCCTTAGAAATGAGAAAATGTGGCTTCAACTCTTGTATCTGATGCCTAATTGCTAGTTGTGTAATCCAGGCATTTTACTTTATCTCTATGTGCTTCTCTGTAAAACTTAAGTACCAAGTTAAATCCTCAGGGCTCTCTCAAGTTACTTGGCCACTGGGCAGTAGGGCAAATACAGGGGTTGCTGCTACTACTACTTCTAGGCTTCTATGGATAACCTTGTTGATTGCTATCTCCCTAAGTACTCTAAGTTTTGATCTCCCATTAGTGAGTTTCCTTTGTCCTTATAAGAAAAAAATGATACAAAGACCTCTCAAGAACTCTCTTAAGAATTTAAGAATTGATTGTACAACATGGGAGACCCTGGCATAGGACTGCCCAGCATGGTGCGCCTTCATCAGAGAAGATTCTGGAGTCTATGAGAAAAGCAGAATTGAAATAGCTTAGAAAAAACATGAGATGCACAATGTCAAAGAATAGGGACTATTTGTGTCCAACCTGTGCCAGAACATTCCAAGCTCATATTGGTCTGATCAGTCAATCAGTCAGACTATAACTTGACTCTAACATAGTGATGTAATTTTGGTCCTCTTTGAGAACAAAGGTCAACAACCGGTCAGCAGCCATTCAGAGGTTAAGACAATTAAGTGACTTAATTGTTTAGAGTCACATGGATCATAATTGTTAGGTTTAGATTTCAGGGACTTTACTCAAATGGCATAGGAAAAACAGTAGTTAGAAAACATTTCCCCTGACATCAAGCTTACATTCTCCCACAAATAGATTCAAAGTCTCAGAAAAAAGGCAAGATTTGGCACAAATTTAAAGTACAAGACTAGTAAAGCATTTTTATGTGGGATACATATGGTCACGGCAACTGACAGCTACAGACTAGTGAGTCCTCAGCATCCTTTCTCTCCCCAGAGAGGTTTGTTATGAGTTGCCTCACTGTTCAGCTTGGCTGACTCTTTGAAGGGCATAGAGTTTTGGTCAGATGGGTCAGCTTGTTGATAGGCTGTGTCAAGCAGGTCACTTGGAGGCTATGCTGGATCCTTACCAGGTTTTACTGCTTCTGGACTTGACTAGGCAGTCACGAGGCATTATTGCCAGACAAAGACAGGCTGGCCATTTCCCCAATGGGCAGTGGATGCTAGAAGTAAGATAGGGGACATCTGGGGCAGATGCTATTTTGCTGGACTGGTTACTTGACAGTTAGGCTCTTATCTCAGCTGAATGGATTGATTTATTTATCTCATGAGCTTGCAGTTCAATGGGCAGCTGCAATCTTTTGCAGCCTTTTGCCTCTGGCTAAGTTGATTGAGTGTTGCCTTGATCTAGGAGTGGATTCATTGTCTTTTGCTGGTCTCTTCATATGCAAGTAAGGTTTTCAAGCTTTCCACTCTAGGTATCAAAAATTATTTTCTATCCAAAAGTTTTCTCTTTTATAATGTTTCTGCCTTTTAGACCCCGTGGATTTTCAACTGTTAGTGGAGTTTCATTGGGACACTCTTCTTACATATAGATTGCAGAGAAGTTCCCACAGTGAGAGATTATCTATAATAAGGAAATCACTGATAAAGAATTTTAGAGAAGGTAGAGATCTCAGAGATCTTCTAGCTGAACTCCATCACTTTATAAATAAGAAAACTGAGGCCCAGAGAAATGAAGTAGCTTCTTTGTTCAAGGTCACACAGATCATAATTGTCAGTCAGGTTTAGATCCTAGGGACTCAAACTCCAATTCTCAGTCTCTTCCCATGTCATACATAGCACCCTTCTTCAGTTTTTACTATATTATTCAAAGTATAATGCTCTCTAGCCTTCAGAATTAAAGTGTGAATACTTCCATGATGTTTTCATTGTCTTATGGAGTACTTAATAACTTCACTCCCTTGTAAACACTGTCAATAATGCTTTTTTTCATTTTTATAATAAAAAATTTATAAAGTACCTACTATATGTCAGATTTAGTACAAAATGATAAGGATGCAAGAATATATGCCCTCCCAAATTCCCTAAATATTTGTGCAAATCAATTAAAATAAGAACTATAAAATTTACTCTGTAAAATCAATCAATAAAAATGTGAATACATACTATGTTTAGAGAGCTATGTATCTCCAGGTAGAGAGGTGATTGACAGTGTATATAGATGTGGCATGTTTTGGACATGAACAATATAGGAATTTATTTTGCTTGACTATATGCATTGGAACAGGTTTTTTTTCCTTTCTCAATGGATATAGGGAAGAGAGGGAGAAGTAGTAAAGAAAGAATTCATAACTGAAAATAAAATAAAATTAAAAAATATTTAAAATAATTTGCTTTACTGAACATGTTTAACATATGTTGTGTTATTTGCCATCTAGAGGAGGGAGTGGAGGGAAGGTAGGGAGAAAAAATTGGAACACAAGGTTTTGCAAAGGTAAATGTTGAAAATTATGCATATGTTTTGAAAGTAAAAAGCTTTAATAAAAAAAGTTTTAAAAAATCATTCTTTTTATCCTAGAACAAGTGTCAGTCTACTAAAAAAAACTTTGTATTTCTTTTCCTACATGAACTCTGGATAGCCTGGCCTCTCCTGTTATCCCAACCTGTGATATTTTTTAACCAGAGTATAGGATGATGGGAAACATGATAGGATAGTTGAATGAGATTATCTTTAAGATCATTTCCTCTGCTAGATCCTATAGTGCTAAGTGACAAAATAAAAACTATATTAAAGTTAGAGGGCCTAGATCAAATTTTGCTCTTTCTATTTTCTTTTTATAGGATTTGTTACTTATATAATGTTGTTCAAGTCATGTTTCCTCTACAGGCTTCATTTTCTTGTTTTGTAAAATAAAGGTATTGAATTGGATTATCAGTGAAGGTTTTATGATTCCATAGACTTTTTATCAATCTCTTTACATTTCATCCCATTTTTCTATTCTGTCAGTATATATCTTGTAACCTGATTCTGTCAACCAGTGTATTAGAAATCCTACTGTTTCATCTGAAAACTTGATAGACATACCACTTATAATTTCATCAGAGTACTGATGACAATGTTAAACAACACAACACCAATGATAGATGCTTGGGGTACTTCACTAGAGACTATCTTTAGGGTTAACATGGATTGATTAAAAGATTGTTTATTCAACTCATTCTAAAGCCAAATAACTGTACTACAATTTAGTCTATATTTTTTCCATTTGCTCTACAAGGATAGTGTAAGAAGTTTTATTAAATATTGCTGAAATTCAGCTATAATATGATAACCCCATCTTTGACAATTCCTTCAATTCACCTCCCAAATGAGATAAAATATAACAAGAATGTATATATATGCATATATATATATGTATAAAGCCCAGAGAATCATAAAATCCTCAGTAATAATCCAGCTCAACTCTCATTGATGCTATGTATACTGTTCTTACATATTTAAGAGAGAAAAGAATCTTGAGAGTTAGAGCAACTCTTAAGATTTTGTTCTTGATCTTAGTTACAATACCTAGGGGTAGTTACAATACCTAGATGGTGCAGTGGAGAGAGCATTGACCCTGGAATCAGGAGTATCTGAGTTCAAATTCAGCCTTAGACATTTAATACTTACTAGCTATGTGAGCCTAGGCAAGTCTTTTCTAATATTAGAATCATATAGTTTTTGCCAGGAATCAAGTTCAAGCTCACAAGTCTCTAGTTTGAAGGAATTCACTCTCTTTCATTGTCAAAAAAAATTGGGTCAGTGTGCCCTGTAGCTCCATTTCATATTCTCCATATTCCCCCCACTCCAAGATCATTAATAGTGATTTAACCAATCATATACTCAAATTCCTTCACTGCCAACACAAAGAATAAAGAAAGAAATATGAAAGATATTATGGTCTTTTTCTTTGAACAAAAGGTTTCAGACAAATACCTTAGCCTATCACTAATTTAGAGCATCACAATTAATGGAATGGTATGTCTTTAGATGCCCTTAGACTTGAGCAATAACATATCTATTTGGTGCAGCTAGAAAAACAGAAGACTAGGTCGCTTAGGTTCTATTGAAAGTGATTGATTTGCTATGTGAATTTCAGCCATAAGGCTTCTTTGCCTAAATTCTTTCACCACCTACCACTTGGCATGTCTGAACAGTCTTATCACTTGAGTTGTTTATAAGCAATTTAAAGGCCTAGAGATGAAAAGCACCATTGAGGAACAGGGGGTTGTTATGATTACCAATTTTATCCTTTTCCATCTGGCAAACACTAAATTGTTTTATGTTCTCAGTGGAAGAGATAGTGACTAGAATCCTTGCTCTTTTTAGGCTTTGTGTACCAGCCTCCCTGAAGAGATGACAAAGACCATGCACAGTTAGTTGTGTGCTTAGCTAACACACCTTGCCAAAGAACTGGTCTTCATGAAGTGTTTGATTTGAAGAGATTCAATCATAAAACAGAATCTCTTGTTTGAGAAAGACTTAATGACATCAAAATAAGTTTTGGTCTCAGAGTTAGACAATAGCCAAATTAAGAAAGGCATTCTTTTAGAGAGCAGTATAATCCAGAGTTAGTCTGATTCCTCTGCACCCCTTACCACATGGTTGGGGGTAACCCCCTTTAATTAAAAGTGGTGATCCATTTTTTCTGCATTCTTTCAGCTGTGATCTTTTCAGGGATGCCTATCTGTCTCACCAAGCATGAAACAAGTGAGGGGAAAGGATTTCCCTTTCCTTGGTCTCTTTCTTTTACACCTGAAATTGCTCTAGGTGGGACATAGGAGGGAAGTGTGGGTATATTGTTCAGTTTTAGGAGTTGGAGGAGATCCCCTAAAAGAAGCCCAGGTTACAGTAAAAACATCAGTAAGAACAGAAGCAAATAGGGTTGGTCCAAAAAGTACAAAGGAGAGTTTGCATTATCCCATTTAAGAAATGTTTACCTATAATTAGGGCTAGAGTTAGCTGCCAATTTTACTGGATCAGCGATTTTATCAGGGTAGAGAAATTCAAATAAGTAACTTCTTCTAGCAATGCTAATCAGCATCTTCTAGTTAAAATGACTTGCCCAAGATCACAACTAATATTTCAGAAGCAGTATTTAAACCAAGATCTTCTTGAATTTGATCACCTCTCTTTATCTTCTATGCCAAGTTGCCTCTCCCTGTGTCATAATACTTCTTTTTGAAGGCAAATTCCTGAAAGGAAAGATTTGAGGGTTCCTAAGAAGGCCTCCTAGCTTCAGGAATATCTCTTCTCTAGTCTTCTCTCTCTACTCCCTTCTCTTTCATCTTGTAGCTGATACCTGAAATCCTACATTTTCAGTTGATTGTTTTCTCTTAAAATTCAGGTAGTTCTAGAAGTGTTAAAATCTTGTCACATTAACATGAATTAATTTACAAAATCCTTTCATCTGGAGTAGGTTTTATTAAAGGGAAGAGAACTGTCCCAATGGTGATGGTGAAGGGCTACCTGAATAGAATCTCAAAAGGACGCTGAAGGACTTGGAGAAGAAGCACCATAAGGGGAATGAAGGCAACCTAAAGAGGAAGGGAAATAGTGCTAGAGAATGGTAGCATTTTAGATTAGGCAGAGGTCTTAGAGGCTGGGATAAGAGGAGTTGATTTCATATGCCAACTCTGCCTTTTATTTAATTTTAGGCAAGTTAATAAGCTTCTTAACACTTCATTTGTAAAATGAGGTAGGTGTACTTGGAATCATTATAGCTAATTCTACAATATCCATTTTACAGAGGTAGAAAGTGACAAGTTTCATTCATACCATTACTTTGCTCAGAGATGTTATCTGTCTTAATAAAAAATATTCTGTCAGATGAGTTCTTGAGAAGGTAAGCCCCAAGTCAAGAGATTAATATGTCCTATAGGCTCACTGTCCCTACTATCATCCAGTACCCTTATTCCACAAGCTCCTCTTTACGATTCCAATACCTATATCCCCTGCAGAATGTAATTTTTGGTGTGCTTTAGGTATACAGAAGAGAGTGAAAACATCCAATTCACCATTACATTTTTGCTCTCAAATGCCTCCCAAACACCTTCTTTCCATACTGTTATCTTTTCAAATCCTATGCATCTTTCAAGAAAGTCCAGTAAGTTCCATGAGGCTCAACTCAAATCCCATCATTTTCATGAATATTTTACACTGTGCCACAGTTATATATCTCTTCTTCCTCTGACCTATGAAGCATGAATATTATTTTCATATGGCCTTGTATTATTTTATATATATATATAATATATATTATATGTATATATATGTTATATATATACATATAATATATATTATATATATATATATATATATATATTCCTTGACTTCCCAGTCAGATCAGAATCTCTTTCACAGGAGGATGTCTATTATGCATTTCAAGTACCTAGTAAAATGCTTTTCCCATAATGGAACTCAATTATTGTTAAAAAAAAATCAATAATAATTTATTAAGTACCTATTTTATACCATGTATTATACTTGGCATTAGAAATGCAAAGTCAAAAATAAAATAATCCTTACTGGCAAAGAACTTGCATTTGACTCAGTGGACACCGTCCTTTCATGTGATACTTCTTCAAATACTTACTATCACATCCTTCCTCAGACTTCACTACTCTAGGCTCAAAATCACCAGTTTCTTCAACCCAATCTTCAAGTATCATAATCTGAGTATCCTGTATAATCCTTGTTGCTTTTTTCTGTAATATTCTTCAGGTTTTCAGTTTTATGGAGGACACAAAACCCTTAATTAATTGCTAATTGTTGATGGTTCCTTAACTTTAAAGGAGTAAGCAATTTCTGGGTCTTGTTTTTGCTATTCAAAGTCTTCTCTAAATGCTTGTACATAGTCTAAGAATTTCTGAATTACACTCAGAAAGCTCTTTTATTAGTTTATCTAATCAGCAAACCTAATTAGTGTAATTAATTAATTTGTTTCAGCATGATTTGCTTCCACTCTCACTGTGTTTACAGTCACTACTTTTTAGAGGACACATTGGCCTCAGGAGGATTTGGACACTGGGAATTCTAAGAGGCCTGTAGAATCATTCATTGCTCCTTCTCTCCCCTTGAAGGGAAAGTTTGACTTGAAGCTCAGGTAATCTCAGTTACAGGTGAATCAATGTGGTAAGATTTCATTAGGAATGGAAATTCCATAGTTTCCCTTAGAGACTCATTCTGGAATGTTTCTGGGACTTTTAGAATTAAGGAAATTGTAGAAGATCTCATTTCTATCTTATTAACTGAAGGTGCCCTTCTCATTATTTTCTTCCTACATCTATCAAAAAAGGATCTGGTAGATATGTTCTGGAAGGTAGAAAACAGCATGTCTCTGTTTGGTTATGGCAATATCAATTTAATTTTTCTCCTTATCCTCAACTGAAGAGAGCTGATCATTTTCTTTATGTGTGACAACCCCTCTTCTCCCCTATTCATTAAATAGTATGTTCAATTTGATTGATGCAATGCAAGTTAGGCTCTCTAAAAGTATCTAAGTATATATGTAGTGCACTGAGGAGTAACATAATTTCCTAGGGGGAGGAGAGTTGTAGAAACCATCATCTGTTTATCTCCATTTGTATAAGATTTGTACAAAAACTCAAAGTTTTAGAGCTGACAGGAATTTTAGAGGTTGTTCAGTTTGACACCTCTATTTTACAAATAGGGAATCTTATGTCAAAGTAATATAATAGGGTACGAGCAGTTCAGACAATCTCCAAAGAGTCGATTCTTAAGTTTTCAGTGTGAGCCTTTGGACCTTAGAAATCAGCAAATACTACAATGGGGCAGGTAGGTGGTACAATGCATCTCCTAGCCTGGGAAGCTTCAGGAAGACTTGAGTTCATATAAGCCCTTGGATACTTACTAGCTGTGTGACTCAGGCAAGTGATGTAATTTCTGTTTGTCTATAAAATGTGGTTTCTTATTTCTCAGTGTGGTTGTGAGAATCACGTAACATGATAATTCTAAACTGTACACAGTTAAGTGCTAGATGTTAATTATTATTATTGCAAATCATAGCTTGATTTATTGTTTTCTTGATTATTTAGACATATGTGATGGAAAAATGTTATCAATGTGTATTGAACTTAAAAGTGAGCCTTTTTCCTCCTAGACAACTGGTTACTTTTTTTTTTTTTTTTGGCTGAGGCAATTGGGGTTAAGTGACTTGCCCAGGGTCAGACAGCTAGGAAGTGTTAAGTGTCTGAAGCCAGACGACTCAGGGACTCCTGACTTCAGGGCTGATGCTCTACACTGCGCCAACTAGATGCCTCCCAGAGCCCCCCCCCAGAGAATTGGTTATTAAACATTTACCAACACACTTCTAGATGTATCTATCAGTCCCCAAATACCTAGGCTCAACAATTTCAATTTCTTGGGATAATGGGGAATTTCTTGACCTATTGGGGAAAAAAGAGGTAGTAGGATATTGTGGGGAAAGAACAAGCCTCAAGGTCAAAAAGGCCTGACTTCAAATCTAGCCTTGAACAAATTTTGGGTGGGTGATTCTGGACCTCTTTGTGCCTAAAGCAGCTCTAACACTAAGAAGGAGCCAATATCCATTGATAGAGGAAATCGCCTATTTGAGAGTTCTCTATATCAATGATTTTTTGGGGGGATATGCAATTGAGTCTTCCTGACTTCAGGGTTGGTGCTCTCCACTGTGCACCTAGCTGCGCCTCTCTGCCCTTTCCCTATATGAATAAAATAACATATATTGTCCCATTGATTTTAGGAGAACAGTCTATCTGTTTTCTAATGTATTTCATTGACAATAAGTAAGCAGAGAGGCAGCTTCATACATATAGTTGCAAAGCTAGCTTTCAATTTCTAGATAAAATTATAGCTAAGCTATCTCATAGTTTGACTTTAGTCCACTCCTGGAGATTTCTAGAATAGAAAATTTTCATTTAAATAAGAGTTTTTGTCTTTGAGAGATTCTCTATCCCTAGCAATGTGGAACAGATAAAAGTACCATTGCCTTTGAAATTAGAGGACTTGGGTTCAAATCCCACTCCTGACATTTGGGACCTTGCATAAATAATTCACTTTTTCTAATTCTTGGTTTTCTCACTGGCAAAACATGAGGGTAGGACTAGAGGACTTCTATCTCCAAATCTATGATTCCATAATGCTTTTGATATGAGTAACCCATATCTCCCCCTTTTGTTCACCATGCAAAATGTGGTAAGTTTGTTGAACTGTGTAAACTTGACAAGTCATTAGTCTCATTTAATGATCCATTTTCTTTTCTGAAGAGTTATAGAAAAGCTACATTTGTAGCTCTTTATTATTACTTTTTAAAGTTATTCCATTTATCTTTGTTTTTTTCCCAAGGAGGCGAAGAAAACAGAACTTGAATCATTTTACCCCTTAATGTCCTTCATAAAGCCACAATAAGTTATCAGATAAGTCATAGAATCATAGACTCTTGAGTCTGAAAGTAGTCTTCAAGGGAGCTAGTTCTACCTAACATTGAACAAGAATCCATTCTCTAATGTACCTGAGAAGATCTAGCCATTGATTGAAAACTTTCTAGGTCAGAAGAACATTCTATCTCTTGAGGCAACTCATTCCCCATCTAATCATTGGAATTCCTTTTAGTAAGACTTAATTTTCATGTGTGGTAGCATATAACTATAATGCCTGTCATAATCATGATTGATGAATCAGTTGAGCTCAGGAATTCTTAGTGGTGCTAATACTAAAGCTTATCAGATATCTGCACTAAGCCCAATACTAATGTAGTGAGCTCTTAACAGCAATGGGTTATCAGGCTGTGGAAGTAGGGATGAGCTGTCTCAGGTCAGAAATGTAGGAGATATAAGCTTCTATGACATCTCACTGGAATTGGGTTTGTGAATGACAACTGTTTAATTTAATTGAGATAAGGCAACCTAGTTTCAAAAGACCAAAACAAACCAAACTAAATTTATTTCTTTGCAGTTCTGCCCTCTGTTCATAGTTTTCCCTTCAGGGACCAAGCAGAAATGTATCATTTCTTTTCCATGTAATAGCCCTTCTCAGATACTTGCTTTACCCTCAGCTAATAAATTGAAATGCAATAGGGGAAAATGTAAAGTCTTACTCTTAGAACACAAGAAGTTAATTTCATAATTACAAGATGGCAATGATTTTTTCTGAAAGGAGTTATTCTAAAGAAGATCTTTGGGTCTTAGTGATGAGTCAGTAGTGTGACAGAAAAAAAAAGAAAAATAATATGGTTTCAGGTTGTATGTTTAATCTGGAGAAAAAAGACTCATGGGAGACATGAAAATGATGTTCAAATTTTTAAAGAATTTTCATGTGAAGGGGACTTGTTTTGTTTGGCTTGCTGGGCAGAACCAGATATAAAAGGATGGGGAGGAGCTCCAAATAATGCCAATATAGTCTTGAGATAAGAAAAAAATTACTAACAATTAGAACCATTCAAAATAAAATAAACTGCCTTTATAGATGGTGTGTTCTGCTTCCTTGGAACTCTTCAAGCACAAACTTGATGAACAATTATTGTATATTGTGAAGTTGTGTGTGTATATGTGTGAGTGTATATGTATGTAGGCATGCTTGTGTGTGTGTAGTGTGTTGGACTACTTGACCACTGAGGTAGCTCTAAATCTTAAATTCTATTATCCTGTGATTTTCTTCTGCAGACCTAACATCTTCAATAATCTTAATCACTTTTAATATGGTCTAGTCTTGAGACCTGGTTGCTCTCCCGAAGCAGTTTATCTGTATTTCCGAAAAATGTCATACAGCACCCAATAGAGCACTCCGGATCTAGTCTGTGGCTGGTCAAATAAAATCATTAAGCACATCTCAGTGTTTCTCCCAATCTCCTAACTTATCTTTGCTTTCAACTCCTTACCTCACATTTTAGGGTACTTTCCAGAACGATGATGATGATGATGATGATTTCCCCAGGAAAACAAAAGCCAAATAGGCAAATATTTCTGCTTTTTCTTCATTGTCTCTTCTTGTCAAGTAATGTTTTTTCTTCTTTTGTTCAAAATAGAAGACCAAAAATGAGAGGGTTCTCCTTATCATTCTGTGTGAAACTTATTTGATTCTCAGTTTTAGAGCTCCTCATATATTCTTACTGGACTATGCCACATTGTGGTATTATGCTCCATTTCTTGCCCCAGCTTCCATCTTTTCATGTCTCTTTAGAATCTAAGTTGATTGATGATTTCCCTATATGTTCACATCAGTCTTTTTTTGACAACTTTGCTGTTTCCACCTCATCAGAATTGTTTCTCATGGTATCTTTAATATTTTATTCTCAAAAACTTTATATCCCTCTTGACATGACTTTTCATAGAGAATTTTAAGTATAGAATTCAAACTCTATTTTCATTTAACCTTTTGAAATCTATTCTCCCAAAATCTAGATTTAATGAAGGTGAGGCTATGCTTACTTTTTCTTTCCTTTACACAAATTTTAAGAGAAAATGGTCATTTCTCCCCAGAGTTGATATTATTTCTGCTTTAGAAAACAGTTCCCACTGTTTTATCTCTTATCAAAAAATTATTAAATATTGAAAGAAAGAGACAGAGACACAGAGACAGACAGAGATATAGATGTTATTAAAGGGAGACAGAGGATACACAGAGGACAGAAACTCATTTATTTCTTATGAAAAGACCAGAGCTGACCAGAAAATTTGATTTCCAATATACAATGCAAGTGAACCATAAAAATGTAAACATTAAAGAAGTCTTGAGATCTGTATTTCTGTTTTGGATATACTTAGAGGGTGCAGGTATAGTTTGATTTTATTATGATAATATAAAAAAGAAACTAGAAATAGAAGAGGGATTGTATTGGATGAAAAGGAAAGTGGAGGTAAAAATGAGATAAACTACATCTCATGTAGAGGCAAAAAAGACCTTTATAATTGAGAGAAATAAGGGAGGGATATGAATATTGTGTGAATTTTATTTTCATCTGATTTGGGTCAAAGAGAGAATATCAGGCATATTTACCTTCACAGAAAAACTTGTCTTACCCTATAGGGAAGTAGCAGGGGAAAGGGAAAAAGTAAAGGGGAGACTAATAGAAGGGAAAACATAAGTAATAGGAGAAAGGAACAAGAAAGAGGGAGGAGCTGTAAAAGGGGAGGACTGTTTGAAAGAGGTGATGGTCAAAAGGAAAATACTGGGGAGAAGGGAAAGGGGGAAAGGAAAGAGAAAAGTATAACCTGGGCAAAATAAGATGGCAGGAAATACAGAATTAGTAATTTTATCTGTGAATGTGAATGGGATAAATTCTCCCATAAAAGGGAAGCAGACAGCAGACTGGATTAAAAGCCAGAATCCTACAATTTGTTGTTCACAAGAGACTCATTTAAAGCAGAGTTATACATAGAAAGTAAAGGTAAAAGGCTGTAGCAGAATCTATTATGCTTCAGCTGAGATTGAAAAAAAAGCAGGAGTAGCAATTCTGATCTCAGATCAAGCAAAAACAAAAATAGATCTAATTAAAAGAGATAAGGAAGAAAATCATATCTTGCTAAAGGGCACCATAGATAATTAAGTAATATCAACACTAAACATATATGCACCAGTACTCAAAATATATGTATTATATGGTATAGCATCCAAATTCCTAGAGAAGTTAAGAGTGCTGCAAGAAGAAATAGACAGCAAAACTATACTAGTGGAAGTTGTCAACCTTGCTCTCTCAGAACTAGGTAAATTAAACCACAAAATAAATAAGAAAGAAGTTAAGAAGGTGATAGAATTTTGGAGAAAATTGATTGGAAACAGAAAGGAGCATTCTTTTTTCACGGGGGTTCACAGAATGTACAAAAATGACCATATATTAGGGCATAAACCCTTCAAAATCAAATGCAGAAATGCAGAAATATTAAATGTATCTTTTCCACATCATGATGCAATATAAATTACATCTAATAAAGGGCCAGGGAAAATAGACCAAAAATTAATAGAAAACTAAATAATCTGATCCTAAAGAATGAGTAGGTGAAACAACAAATCATAGACACAATTGATAATTTCTTCCAAGATAATGACAACAATGAGGCAACATACCAAAATTTGTGGGATGCTGCCAAAAGGAAGTTTTATATCTCTAGATGCTTGCTTTCATAAAAAGAGAAAAAGAAGATCAATGAAATAGGCATGCCATTAAAAAAGCTAAAAAAAGAACAAATGAAAACCCTCTAAGTAAATACCAAATTTGAAATTTTGAAAATAAAAGGGGAGATTAATGAAACTGAAGGCAAAAAACCCCAAAAAACTTTTGAACTAATAAACAAAACTAAGAGCTGTTTTTATGAAAAAATCAACAAAATAGATAAACCTTTACTTAATTTGATTTGAAAAAGGCAAGAATAAAATCAAATCGTTAGTATCAAAAATTAAAAAGATGAAGACTCCCCAATGAAGAAGAAATTAGAACAATAATTAGGAGATATTTTGTCCAACTGTATGCCTATAAATCTTATAATATAAGTGAAATGGATGAATACTTACAAAGATATAGTTTGTCCAGATTAACAGAAGAAGAAATAAATTACTTAAATCGTTTCATTTTAGAACAAGAAATGGCTATTAATCATCTCCCTAAGAAAAAATCTCCAGGGCCAGATGGATTTACTTGTGAATTCTACCAAACATTTAAAGAACAATTTGTTCCAATATTATGTAAACTATTTGGAAAAATAGAGAAAGAAAGAATCCTACCACATTCTTTTTATGACACTGACATGGTGCTAATACCTAAACCAGGTAGTGTCAAAAGAGAAAGGAAATTATAGACCAATTTCCCTAATGAATATTGATGCAAAAATCTTAAATAAAATATTATCAAAGAGACTACAGCAAGTTATTCCAGAATACACCGTGACCAACGAAGATTTATACCAGGAATGCAGAGCTGGTTTAATATTAGGAAAACTAGTAGCATAATTGACTATATCAATAACCATCCTAATGACATCTTATTATTTTCTCAATAGATGCAAAAAAAAGATTTGACAAAATCTAGCACGTATTCCTATTACAAACACTAGAGAGTATGGGATAGATGTGGAATTTTCCTTAAAATGATCAATAGCATCTATTTAAAGCCATCAGCAAACATCAGATGTTATGTAGATAAATTAGAACCATTCCCAATAAGAAGAGAGATGAAATAAGGTTGCCCACTATCAGCATTACTATTCAATATTATATTAGAAATGTTAGCTTTGGCAATAAAAGAAGAAAAAAGAGATTAAAGGAATTAGAGTAGATAATAAAGAAACCAAACTACCACTCTTTGTAGATGATATGATGGTATACTTAGAGAATGCTAGAGAATTATCTAAAAAATTACTAGAAGCAATTAACACCTTTAGCAAAGTTGCAGGATACAAAATAAATCCACATAAATCACCAGTATTTTTATATATTACCCACAAAGTTTAACAGCAAGAGGTATAAGGAGAAATTCCATTTAAAATAACTGATGACAATATAAAATATTTGGGAGTCTACTTGCCAAGGCAAAGTCAGGAACTATATGAACACAATTACAAAACACTTTCCACACAAATAAAGTCAGATCTAATATCTTGGAAAAATATCAAGTGCTCATGGGTAAGCCGAGCTGATATAATAAAAATGATAATGTTATCTGTGCCATATCAATTAAACTCCCAAGAAATTATTTTATAGAACTAGAAAAAAATAATAACAAAGTTCATCTGGAAGAACAAAAGGTCATGAATTTCAAGGGAATTAATGAAAAAAAAAATGCAAATAATGGTGGCTTAGCCACATCAGACCTAAAACTATATTATAAAGCAGTGGTCATCAAAACCATTTGGTACTGACTAAAAAATAGAGTAGTTGATCAGTGCAACAATTCAGGTTTACAGGACAAAATAGTCAATGACTATAGTAATCTGTCACTTGACAAATGCAAAGACTTCAGCTTTTGGGATAAGAACTCACTATTTGATGGTCAAAGGATATGAACAGACAATTTTCAGATGATGAAATTAAAACCATTTCTAGTCATCTGAAAAGCTGCTCCAAATAACTATTGATCAGAGAAATGCAAATTAAGACAACTCTGAGGTATCACTACACACCTGTCAGATTGGCTAAAATGACAGGAAAAGATAAAGATGAATGTTGGAGGGGATGTGGGAAGACTGGGACATTGATGCATTGTTGGTGGAGCTGTGAACGGATCCAACCATTTGGAGAGCAATTTGTAGCTATGCTCAAAAAGTTATCAAACTATGCATACCCTTTGACCCAGCAGTGTTTCTATTGGGCTTATATCCCAAAGAAATCATAAAAGAAGGAAAGGGCCCCACATGTGCAAGAATGTTTGTGGCAGCTCTTTGTGTAGTGGCTAGAAACTGGAAACTGAATGGATGCCCATCAATTGGAGAGTAGCTGAATAAATTATGGTATATGAATGTTATGGAATATTATTGCTCTGTAAGAAACAACCAGCAGGACGATTTCAGAGAGGCCTGGAGAGACTTGCATGAACTGATGCTCAGTGAAGTGAGCAGAATCAGGAGATCATTATTCATGGCAACAACAATACTATATGAGGATCAGTTCTAATGGGCATGACTCTCTTCAACAATGAAATGCTTCAAACCAGTTCCAATTGTTCGGTGAAGAGAGCCATATACACCCAGAGAGAGGGATGTGAAATGTGGACCACAACATAATATTTTCATGTTCTCTATTGAGGTTTGCTTGCATTGTATTTCCTTTATCGAATTATTCTTTCTTGTAGATATGATTTCTCCTGCACAAAAAATGATGCAATAACTATACATATATTTGATTTCTTAAGTATTCTAACATAATTATCATGTAGTGGATATCCTGCCATCTAAGGGAGGGGTTGGGAGTAGGGGGGAAAAATTTGTAACAGAAAGCTTTGTAAGAGTTAATGTTTAGGGGGCAGCTAGGTGGCGCAGTGGATAGAGCACCAGCCCTGAAGTCAGGAAAACCTGAGTTCAAATCTGATCTCAGACACTTCCTAGCTGTGTGACCCTGGGCAAGTCACTTAACCCCAATTGCCTCAGCAAAAAAAAAAAAAAGAGTTAATGTTTAGGAATTACCCATACATATGTTTTGCAAATAAAAAGTATTAATAAATAAAAATTAAAAATTAAAAAAAATAGAACTAAAAAAAAAGAACTCACTATTTGACAAAAACTGCTGAGAAAATTGGAAATTAGCATGGCAGAAATTGGGCATTTAGCCATACCTAACACCATATACCAAGATAAGGTCCAAATAGATTCATGATTTAGACATAAAGAGTCATATTATAAGCAAATTAGATGAACAAAGGATAGTTTACCTCTCAGACCTGTGAAGAAAGAAGAAATTTGTGGACAAAGAAGAACTGGAGTACATTACTGAATGCAAAATAGATAATTCTGACTATATTAAGCTAAAACGATTTTATACAAACTAAATCAACGAAGACAAGATTACAAGGGAAGCAATAAACTGGAAAAACATTTTTGCATTCAAGGGTTCTGATAAAGGCCTTATTTCTAAAATATATAAAGAATTCATTCACATTTATAAGAATTCAAGTGATTCTCTAATTATAAATAGTCAAAGGATATGAACAATTTTCAGTTGAAGAAACAGAAACTATTTTTAGTCACATGAAAAGGTGCTCTAAATCACTATTGACCAGAAAAACTCAAATTAAGATGAGGTACCATTACACACCTCTCAGATTGGTTAAGATGACAAGAAAAGATAATGACACATGTTGGAGGGGATTTGGGAAAATTGAGACACTAATACATTATTGGTGGAGTTTTGAAGTGATTCAACCATTCTGGAGAGTAATTTGGAACTATTTCCAAAACGCTATCACAATGTGCATAACCTTTGATTCAACAGTGTTTTTTCTGAACTTGTATCCCAAAGAGATCATAAAGGAAGGAAAGTGCAAAAATGTTTGTGACAGCCCTTTTTGTCTTAGAATCCAGGAATATGTTCTTTTGTCACATGCAACTAGAAACTATGAGGACAAATTCCTGGTTCCATAGTTCCAAGAACTAGTGTGTTCTGTGGGCTCCAGAAATCAAATGCAATCTCCCTGCAGGTAAATTAATCCTGCTACACTGCTCCTTCCCCTCCCCCTTTTTAATTACTGCATTTGTGTATTCACAACTTACTCTAGGCAGAATAAAATGTTATTGAACCAGACAGGAATATCTATACCCAAATTCTCTAGGGGCAAGTCATCATGTAATAAAGTCCAAGATGACATTAACCACAGTGAGAATTACAAATGAATGGATTAAACTAATTAGGTTTGCTAATTATATAGACTAATAGAAGCATATGAAAGTTTAATTTAGTGTTATATTAATTAATACTTAATAAAAATAATAATAGCAAAAATTTCCATCTTAAATGACTTTAAAATTTTTTTATTTATTTTTTGATCATGTAAAATTTCCCCTGTATCTTTGCCCTACCTCTTCCCAGAAAACAATTCCTTATAATAAAGAAGTTTAAAAAAAAGGTGAAAATTAGCAAGACTCATTAATGTATTGAAAAATTTTGGCATCACATACAATGACTTCCTCAAACTCATCTCTGAAAAAAAGTAGAAGTGGAAAATATCTTTACATATATCTTTTTTTGCAGCCAGGTTTGCTCTTTATAATTTTCCAACATTTGTCTTTGATTCTTTTGTAGTTATTCTTTCCATTTACATTGGTGTAGTCATTTTTATTCTATATAGATAGATACATATACATATGTACACATACTCATATGCCCTCCTAGCTCTAATTACTTCACTTGCATACTTCATGTAAGTCTTTCCATGTTTTTTTGTATTCTTTATGTTAATCATTTTAGCATAGTAGTATTTCACTATATTAATGTAATATAATTTGTTTAGATATTCCCCAATCAATGGATATCTGTTTTTAGTTCTTTCTTATCACAAAAAGTTTCTTATTCCAGGATAGTCAGGTTTACATAGGTAAATCTCTAGTATATTCCCAATATTGGTCATTATCTCCCCATATTATGAAATAATCAAAAAAGAGAAATTTAAACTTCTGTCCTAGAAAATTTTTATTGAAACTTCTTTAGACAGAGATGAGTAGAGAATCATGGAATCATCTTAGAAGGGAATGGAAGAATTAATTTAGTTTGATCCCCTACCTGAAGTATATATTCTTTCTATGACAGACCCAATAAATTTTGGCCTTCATTCCACTTTCTGTGTGTAGGAAAAATAATCATAGAGTATCAGAATTGAAAAAGAACTCAAAAGGTCATTATTTCAAATTTTAGTTGAATATGATTTTCATCAATAACTTCCCCATTAATTTGCTATCTAGCCTTTGCCTGAAGATCTCTAAAGATGAAAAAACTCATCACCTCCCAAAACAGTAAATTCTAATTTGCTCAAATTGTTGGAAATAATTCCTTATTTTAAGCTAAAATCTTTCACTTTTTTACTTCTACCCATTTGCCTTAGTTCTAGGAACCAATTAGCAAAGGCTAATCTTTTATCCACATAGCAGCACTATAAATATTTAAAGTAAGCTATCACATTCAACTTTTCTAAGCTAATCTTTCCTGGTTCCTTCTGTCAGTTCTTGATAATCTTGAATCCACAATACTCATCCAGTATAACAAGACTTTAGCAATCTCTAGGTTATCATTCACTCATCATTTTCTAAATAATCAACAAAATTTCAAGAATTTAGCATTAAGAACCAAACAAATTACTCCTGTTATAATCTAAACAAGGCAGAGCAATTTCCATTTTTTCTATATACTGTGCTAAGATCTAAATACTAATGCAGGGAACCATCACAGTATTTGTGACTGCCCTGCTATAGCATTGGATAACAATTAGAACTTGAAAATTTGAGACATTTTTAAAATCAGTTGTCTGGCCATGTCTACCTAATTCTATACTTATTAACTTTTTGGATTCAAATCTAGGGTTTTACATTTGTTTTATTTAGGTCACTATTCCAAATCACCATAATCTCAGGAACCCAGTTCTCTGTACTAACTATCCCTCTCAGTTTTCTGAAAGCTGCTTTTTTGTTAAATATTCTTTTGTCAAAGTCTCTGATAAAATGTTGAATGAAAGAGAGCCAAGGATTAAGCCCTGTGATCCTCTGCTTAAGAAATCTCTCAAGGATAGTTTCCATTTTTTGACTCTTATTATTCATTAAGTCAGTTTCAAATCTGCCATATTGCATTATTATTCAGTCTATAACTTTTTATTTTTTCCATAAAGATATCGTGGGAAACTTGACATACTTGCATTTCAGCAAGGTATTTGACAATGCCTATAATATTCCCTTGCTTTGTAAGTCTTATGGAATAGTGACTAAATAAGTAGTCACAAAAGCAGAAATAATTGGGCTTAAATTCTGTCTCTGACATATATTGACTGTGTGACCCTGGGCAAATCATTTAAGGATTTAGTGCTCTAAGCAACTCTATAAGACTATAAATTGCAGAAAAGATACCAATTTTCAATGCTATAGGGAATCTTTTCCTCTAAGAATTCTTTATGGCAATCAAATCACCAGTCCTGTCTTTAGCAGAAACCTTATCAAATTGACAATTATTTAAAAGAAATGGGAGTAGCTGAAGCCAAGATAGTAGAGTAAAAAGGCATTTAACAGAGTCCTCCCAACATTCCCTTCAAATAATCTTTCAAATAATACCTCAAATTGAATTCTTCAGTGCCAGAGACAACAAAATGTAAGTGATACATTCTTTCACCATAAGACAATTTAGGAGTTTAGAAAGAGAGATCTGTGACATGGGAGGAAGACTGGCCTATAGTTCATATGGATGAGCTCCCATGCCAGACATTATAAGGGAGCCTGACAATTAGTTAGACCTCTGGAGAAAACTGAATGGAAATAGAAAGGAGTATACCTTTTACTTTGCAGGACATGACACCTCGACCAAAAATTGAACTTATATAGGGTATAACAATCTCACAACTAAATGCAGAAAAGCTGAAATATGTTCACCCTTTTTAGACCATAAAACAACAAAAATTACAAATGAATTATATCTAATTAAGGGCTGTAGAAGCATAGTTTAAAAGTTAATTAGAAACTAATCTAATCCTAAAGAAATGGCAGATCAAAGAGCAAATTATAGAAGTAACCAGTTATTTCATTAATAAAAACGACAACAATGAAATAACATCTCAAAATTTGTGGGATGCAGTCAAAGCAGTGCTCTGGGGAAAATTTATATCTCTTTATGTGTACATCAATAAAAGAGAAAAAAAGAATATATCAATGAATTGGGCATGCAACTAAAAAAACTAGAAAAAAGAACAAATAAAATATCCTCAATTATATATAAAATGGAATTCTTGAAAATCAAAGGAGAGGTTAATAAAATTGAAAATAAGAAAACTATTAAATGAATCAATAAAACTGAAGTAATTTTTAGAAAAACAATAGCAATAATACATAGACAATTGCTCATTTAATTTACAAAAAGAAAACAAATTACTAATATCAAAAATAAAATGGGTAAATGTACTCCCATATGAAAACCAAACTGAAGCAATTATGCCTAATTACATACAAAAAACTGACAATCTAAGTGAAATGTATAAATATTTGTAAAGATATAAATTGCTCAGGTTAAGAGAAGTGGAAAGAGGAAACTTAAATAAACCTATCTGAGAAAATAAAATTGAATGGGGCATCAAGGCATAACAAAAAGTTTCCTAAAAAAAATCCCAAGGACCAGATGGATTTACAAATAAATTCTATCACACACTTAGGGAACAATTAATCATGATATTATATCATGTTATAAAATATGTAGAGGAGTCCCACCAAATTCTTTTTCTGACTCAAATATGATTTTGATAGCTAAACCAGGGAGAGCAAAAAAGAGAAAAAAATTATAGAGCAATTTCTCCAATGGATATTCATGCAAAATTTTAAATAAAATACTAGCAAAAATATTACAACGATTCATCACAAAAATCACACAGTATGATCAGGTGGGATTTATACTAGTATTGAAAGGCTAGTTTAATATTTGGGAAACTACCAGCATTACTGATCATATCAATTACAAAAGTAACAAGCATCATATGATTATCTCAATAGATGCAAAAAAAACCTTTGACAAAATACAAGATCCATTTCTATTTAAAAAAAACAACAACAAACAATGCTAGAAATCATAGGAACAAATAAAACCTTCTTAAAACTATATATGGTATCTATCTAAAATGATCAACAATTATTCTTTCTAATAAGGTAGGGAGTGAAGCAAAGATGTCCACTTTCATTATTATTCAATATTCTTGTAAAATTGCTAGTTTAAAGTAATAAGAAAAAGATATCAAAGGAATAAAAAAAGGTAGTGAGGAAACAAAACTATTACTCTTTAGAGATGATATGATGGTGTATTTAGAAAATCGATCAGAAAAAATTAGGTGACCATAAATAAACCTATACAAATCACCACTGTTCTAATATCAACAAAATCCATTAGGAAGAGATAAAAAGAGAAATTCCATTTAAAATAACTTCAGACATTATCAAACACTTGGAAATCTATTTCCCAAGACAAACCCAGGGATTATGTGAACAATTACAAAATGTTTTTCATAAAAATAAAGACAGATCTAAAAAAATGTAAAAATATTAATTGCTCAAAGGTAGGCTGAACCAATATAACAACATGACCATTGTATCTAAGTTAATTTGCTTATTTAATGTCATATCAATTAAACTACCAAAATTATTTTCATAGCTAAAAAAAATTAGTAACAAAATTCTTCTAGAAGAATAAATAGTCAAGAATATCAAGGAAATCAGTGGGAAAAAATGGTTAAGGAAGGTGACCTAGAATTTCCAGATTTCAAACTATATT
>JAJPUD010008775.1:51603-83648 GCA_023553655.1 Myrmecobius fasciatus
TAAGCCCAATAGAAATGCTGCTGGGTCAAAGGGTATGCACAGTTTGATAACTTTTTGAGCATAGCTCCAAATTGTTCTCCAGAATGGCTGTATCCGTTCACAGCTCCACCAACAATGCATCAGTGTCCCAGCCCTCCCACAACCCCTCCAACATTCATCATTAACTTTTCCTGTCATTTTAGCCAATCTGACAGGTGTGAAGTGGTATCTCAGGGTTGTCTTGATTTGCATTTCTCTGATCAATAGTGATTTGGAGCACCTTTTCATATGACTATAAATAGTTTTAATTTCATCCTCTGAAAATTGTCTGTTCATATCCTTTGACCATTTATTGATTGGAGAATGGCTTGAATTTTTATAAATATGAGACAATTCTCTATATATTTTAGAGATGAGACCTTTATCAGAACCCTTAAATGTAAAGATGATTTCCCAATTTATTGCTTCCCTCCTAATCTTGTCTGCATTGATTTTGTTTGTACAAAAACTTTTTAACTTAATATAGTCAAAGTTATCTATCTGGTTTTCAATTAAAAGTTCCAGTTCTTCTTTGGACATAAATTTATTCCATCTCCACAGGTCTGAGAGGTAAACTATATTATGTTCCTCTAACTTGTTTACAAAATCACTCTTTATATCGAGATCATGAACCCATTTAGATCTTATCTTGGTATGTGGTGTTAGATGTGGGTCAAGCCCTAATTTCTTCCACACTAGTTTCCAGTTTTCCCAGCAGTTTTTGTCAAATAGTGAATACTTATCCCCAAAGCTGGGGTCTTTGGGTTTATCAAAAACCAAATTGCTATAGTTATTGCCTAGTTTGTCTTGTGATTCTAACCTATTCCACTGATCGACTACTCTATTTCTTAGCCAGTACCAAATGGTTTTGATGACCGCTGCTTTATAATATAGTTTTAGATCTGGTACAGCAAGTCCACCATCTTCAGCCTTTTTTTTCATTAATCCCCTTGAAATTCTAGACCTTTTGTTTTTCCAAATGAACTTTGCTACTATTTTTTCTAGATCTGTAAGATAATTTCTTGGGAGTTTGATTGGTATGGCACTAAATAAGTAAATTAGTTTGGGTAGTATTGTCATTTTTATTATATTCGCTCGTCCTACCCATGAGCATTTTAAGTTTTTCCAATTGACTAGGTCTGATTTTATTTGGGTGGAAAGTGTTTTGTAATTTAGTTCATATAGTTCCTGACTATCCATTGGCAGATAAATTCCCAAATATTTTATACTATCAACAGTTATTTTGAATGGAATTTCTTTTTGTATCTCTTGCTGCTGAACTTTATTGGTAATATATAAAAATGCTGATGATTTATGTGGATTTATTTTGTATCCTGCCACTTTGCTAAAGGTGTGAATTGTTTCTAGTAGTTTTTTAGTTGAGTGTCTAGGATTCTCTAAGTATACCATCATGTCATCTGCAAAGAGTGATAATTTGGTTTCTTCACTACCTACTCTGATTCCTTTTATCTCTTTTTCTTCTCTTATTGCTAAAGCTAACATTTCTAATACAATATTAAATAGTAATGGTGACAGTGGGCAGCCTTGTTTCACTCCTGATCTTATTGGGAATGGTTCTAGTTTGACTCCATTACATATGATGCTTGCTGAAGGTTTTAAGTAGATACTACTTATCATTTTAAGGAAAAGCCCATTTATTCCTATACTCTCCAGTGTTTTTAATAGTAATGGGTGTTGGATTTTATCAAAGGCTTTTTCTGCATCTATGGAGATAATCATATGATTTTTATTAATTTGGTTATTAATATAATTGATTATGCTAATAGTTTTCCTAATATTGAACCAGCCCTGCATTCCTGGTATAAATCCTACTTGGTCATGATGTATTATCCTGGGGATGACTTTCTGTAATCTTGTTGCTAAAATCTTATTTAAAATTTTTGCATCAATATTCATTAGGGAAATGGGTCTATAGTTTTCTTTCTCAGTTTTCTCCCTACCTGGTTTAGCTATCAGCACCATATCTGTGTCATAGAAGGAATTTGGTAGTACACCTTCTTAAGGAAAGAATTTATGATGAATTAAGAGATAGAGAGGATTACAGGAAATAAGCTAGATCATTTTTTATTACATGAAATAAAAAAGTTTTGTATAAACAAAACTAATGAAGCCAAAATTAGAAGGAAAACAGGAAACTGGAAAAAAAATTACAGCTAGTTTCTTTGATTAAAAAACACATTTTACAAAATATATAGAAAACTAAGCCAAATTTATAAAAATTAGAGTCATTCACCCATTGATAAATTGGCAAAGGATATGAACAAGTAGTTTTCAGAAGAATAAAACTATTAATAGTCACATTATAAAAATGTTCTACATTATTACTGATTAGAGAAATGCAAATTAAAAGTCTTAAGATAACTAAACAAAAGGAAAAATGACAAATGCTTGAGAGGATGTGGAAAAAATAAGACATTAATGCACTATTTGTAGAGCTGTTAAATTGATTTATTGATTTAACAGCCAAATAAATATAAAAGTATCAGTAGCATACAAGAATTTGAGATAGTTTCCCTTTTTTTTTTACTATAAATAAAGTAATATCACAGAACTTTAGTAATACACGAGTATAGGATGGTAAAATCCTTATCTGTACATCAGACAAAATTGAAATTATGGTCCAGCATATCTCTTCAATAAAATGATGTTGCCTTGGGCTTATTATTTAAATAATGCAAATCATTATTAATTGAAGTCATAACTTCTTGAAGGTATTTTTCCCTACCTGGATCTATGAGGACTCCTCTGAGTTTGGACCTGTTGTTCCTGATCTCAGATTAATTCTGATGCCAGCCATAAACTGCTGATTTTGATACATCTGGTAATAATTACTCATCATATGCCAAGCACTGTGCTTATAGAGATACAAATGTAATGAAAAATAAAAACAGTCCCTGCACTCAAGAAACTTTTCTATTCTAATATGGCCAGTGAAAATAGCACATAAAAAAGCTAAAAAGCATGGTATAGATGGGCAATTGAGATGGGGAAGTACATAAAGTCACAATTGGAGTTAAGAAAAGAATGAAGGCTGGATGATCTGGCCTTCCCTCAAAATGGAAGTAGGTTTGGAAGAAATCCAACAATTGGAGGAGGGACTTGCAGGAATAGAGGAATATTCCAGGGTGAAAAGATTACATGTGTTGAGGGATTTCCAAAGTGAGAAGAAAAATGAAACATGGTAGTGAAATCCAGAATGAGGAGAAGTAGGAGAGATGTGGTGTCTTTGGAATAGTATTCTACCTCATTGCCTCACCTCCGTTTTTCTCCTCTTCAGTTCTTTATCACACAACTGTCAGAGCTAGACTCTGATTTTCTGTTTTTCTGATTGTATGGACAAATCAAGTACAAATTATCATAGAAAATTGTTCATTAGTTCATTCATATACATGCATATGTACTCTTCCCCCAAATTAGACTATTATTTCTACTATTTCTTAAAGGAATAGATTGTATTTTATAATTCTTCTGATTCCCACTCTTTTCTATGATCAATAGATTAATCAACAAATATTTATTAAGTACCTACCTATGTGCCAACCACCATGCTAAGATCGAAGGATACCATTAAAAAGAATGAAACAATTTTTACTTGTCTGTGTGCATGTGCATGTATATAATTAGGTAGGGTCCAGATTGCAGTAGAAACTTTTGGTGTAGGTTTTGACTTCCCCATTGGACTGCAAGCTGCTTGGGATCAGAGACTGTACTTTTCTATTTGTGTTCCCAGAATTTAGCACATTGTTTTTCATATAATAAGTGCTTAATAAATGTCATTATTATTCATTTGCTTTCTCATCAGTAAAATGAGAGAATTGAACAAGATTATCTTTGAATTTATATTTATATTTTTCTTTTCTTAACTATTGCCCTCTTTGTGGCTCAGACAAAATTCAGTTTAGTGGAAATATTTGAGTAAAGAAAAAATTGATTATAATAGTCTCTGTGAATAGATAAGCTTAGAAAGGGGAATTTGGAGGGAAAGCTCACTTTTTCTTGGAACTTCTGTCAGCTTGTATGCTCCACTCTAAGTACTTATAAAGTCAATAACTCTCAATGGTTTTGCCCTTTGCCAAAGCTCAGTCGTCTTTCCTCTTCAGGGATATGCTAGAAATTCCAGCCTCTGGAACTAGATAATCAGAACCTTTTCTCCCAGTTCTGAGGAGATACAACTCCTTTGATTCAATTTCCTTAGGACTTAACCTAGTCTCTTATACAATGGCTTTGAATGATTTAAGGAGGACTATGGACCCTGTGCACATTAAATTTTGATTGATTAAATTAAAAAGTGATCTCACCCAGTAAAGTTACCAGAGCCCAAACAGGGTAATTTCATCCTCATTTTTATATGTTGTAAAAAATTTAATAATTTCTTACCCCAAACATAGTTTATTAAACTATATTATATGCTATGGTTGGAAAACAGAGTATTTTTGGTTGAATACTTGATAAGTTTACAAATAATTAGAAGGCAAGAAAGTATCCTGTACATGAATATTCTCTTGTTTTTTTCTTTTTTAAAAAATTAAAGTCTTTTATTTTCAAAACATATGCCTAGATAATGTCCAGAATTTACCCTTGGAAAAATCTTGTGTTACAATTTTTTTTTCTCTCCCTTTTCCCTCATTCCCTTCCCAGATGGTAATTTATCTAATGTATGTTAAACTACATGAATATTCTCTTATACCACAAGTGTATATATATATATATATATATATATATATATATGTATATATATTTTTATTGACCCTCTGTCTTATGCTGGAAGCTCTTTTAAAAAGCTAAAACCTGATGTTTCCTTGTTTCCTTGTTATTGGCCTATTTTCTAAGTTTCCTAATTCTACCACCAGATGGAAAGAATGATAGATCATCCATTTTGATTTTTTTTTTATTGAGAGCTTCACACAGAAAAATGAAGAGAAAGTCTAAATAAAAAAAGTTTTCTTTTCCCCTTTGTGCCTATATTATGCTTTTGTTCTGTGTACAATAATCAAATTAATTTTATCATTGTCCTGAGAAAGAAATGATAATCCACTCTCCGATCTCCTTCTCTAGTCATTGCTCTCAAGATATTCATCTTGGGGATAGGTTTGGTCTCATTTTTTATCTCTGTATTTCTAATGCCTAGCATAGTTACCTTGTTCTTGCTAGGTGCTTGATTACTACTACTTCTACCACCACCACCACCACCATCACTACCACCCCCACCACCACTACTACTACTACTATTACTACTTACTACTACTACTACTATCTTTGCTGCTGCTACCATTATTACTACTACTATTACTAATACTAGTGCTGCTGCTGTTCTACCAACTGGCACTTTCTATGTGCCAGACACTGTACTGATTTTTATTAGTTTTCTGCAAAATACAGAGTTATTTTGGAGTGCTGATTAGTGGAGATTTAGTAAGAGAGTTTAAGTATCAGGCAAGCCAACTCTTTGAATCTTCTCAGACATACTTTTATAATAATAATGATGATGATTATGATGATAGCTGACATTTATATATTGAATTAAAAATTTTAAAGAGCTTTGTAAACATCCTTTTATTCTACTCACAATGACTCTATGTGGTAGGTGATTTTATTGTTTTCATTTTACAGATGAGGAAATTGAAGTTTAAGTTAAATTACTTGCCCAACATAATTTCCTTGTTGCCTGTATAAAGGAGACAAAGATTTGAGGGAGTATTTGAACTCATAATTCCCAGACTCCAAGTCCTTCTGACTCTACTTTGGGGATCTCAATTGATTCATATCATTTGACTTATTTTAATAGAACATTTAAATATAGAAATGGGTTAAACTCTACTATTAAAACATTTAGGGACTTTTAGATCAGTGAGTTTTAGAGATTTAGGACTTCTGGAGCTCTCAAGCTTGACTTTTTACTTCGTTAGAAAAAGAATCATGGTGAGTACCATTACTCTTTTCTAGTCTGTCTATGTCTTTATGCTCCTTTCCTATTTTTATTTTCCTTTGAGTTAAAAAAACACCTAATATACTTTCTTATTTTTTAAAAAGTCTAACTTTATTTTGAAGGAGATGTCCATAGGAAAATAATGGAAAAACATATAAACTTTATGATCATTACCTTTCATTCAAGTATCTATCGCAAAAGAGCTTACTGGTACCTCAATCATTACTGTTCCTTGAGAAGAAATGATTATCTTGACTTCCCAGAGGAACTATGACATAAAGAGATCTAAGTGGCACTCCTTGAATCATTCAGTTTCTTATTGACAGATGCAGGATTGTTAAACTCCAAGAGTCTGATTTTCGCTTTACTCTCTTTTCTAGGTATTACTTTTAAGAACTTAAAGAATAAGTGAATACCAAAGGGACTCCTTGGAACTACATATCCAAAAATAAACAAAACAAAACAAAATCCCAAGTATACTACTAATGGATCATTTTCACATATACTCAGCAGTCAGAATATAATATTTGTAGTATTCTCTCATCTCTATTGCAGTTGTTTCTTTAGTGAGGTGGGATCTATTAAGAATTTGTCATTCATTAATAATTGAATCATCAAATGCCATTATGTCCTATGATATGGTGGAATGTAGTGGAATGTAGGCCTGGAGGACATTGAAGATTTTTAGTTGGATCCAACATCAAATGCTGGTCCATTTAATGTCCAGTGTTGCATGGGAATAGACAGAGTTGCTAAGAGGTTAATATTTCATTGGATTGACCAGTATTTTATCACAGAATTCATTTGCTTCTTATTTATATGTTGTTATGGATTACTTAATTTTAATTTTTAATTATTATATTATTATATATGGGTTGGTTATTGGCAGACCAAGATAAGTGCTATTTTTAAGTGATTAATAATCAGTAATCAGTAATTGATTAATAATCAATAAAATTGATCAATAAAAGTTTGCATAGAATAATTTTATATACATACATACATGCACATATCTATTTGAGTTTAATGGTAACCATCTCTAGAGTGGTGGGAGGGAAGAAAAAAATAAATTTACTTGATAGTTATATATTTAAAAGATGTAAACATTGTACACAATAGATTTGCAGTGCAAATGTGCAGTCATCTTTTTTATTGTACTATGTTATGGAAATGTTTGGTTTATTCCACAGAATTGTTTTAAAAAAAGAAAAGAAAAAAATCAGGAAAGTATAGTGACAACTTCATTATTTCTTGTGTCCTATGTGCACCTTGCTATGATTAATTTGGTACATATGTTGAACAGATTGTATATTTTGAGTTGAATTAGATGAATCAATTCAATAAGCATTTATTAAGACTATAGGATGCACTGAACAAGGTACACAACCAATAATTTCCTATCTTTCTTATTTGATGGAAATCATCATGGGATAAATGGACATTTTTTTATGATTGGGATGTGGTGGGAAAATGGAGGAGAACCACTTTGAGGGTGACTTTTTGAAGGAAATGGTTTGAAGGGAGAGAAATTAATGTGTGGAAGCTAGGAAGTTCAAAAAGTTTGTATCCACCTACAGAGAGCTAGACCCAGGATCAGTCTATATTACTTCTCCCTTGGCATTCAATGAAATATTTCATGAAATACCTTGGAAACAGCCAATATTCAGTTTATCTTCCTACCCTATTCTTACTGCCTGCCCCAATCCTTACTTCCTTCCTGGAAAGCAACATCGAAACAATGAACTTGAGCCTTGGCTCAAATAAAAGGAGCTTTCTTTGCCTTCCAGTTTTGTTTCCATTTGCCTGTCCACCCTGTTCCATTTGTGTTTGATTGACTGCTGACTCCAGCTCTTTGGCCAACAAGGCTGGCTCAATCTCTTTTGTTTTCCTCTCAGAATTTAATCTCTTCTCTAGTAAATAGCCTTAAGGACAGAGAAATTAGGCCTCCTTGCAAGAGGCTATTTAATTCCCAGTGGTCTAGAAGATTTATTGACATAGGTTTTCTGCATAGTCTGCATTGCTGTGTAGAGAGAAGACAGAAAAAGGAGACTGACAAAGGTGTACGTGTGTGTGTGTGTGTAAATACATACACATTAAACATTTTGTAATGAAGTGAATTCTTGTCCTACAAAATGTCATGTTACTTATCAAAGTTGACAAAGTCAATTGGTCAGAGAGGATAAATTATCAAAGAAAGATGGAAATAAAGCAAAGAGAAAACATTTTACTGTCCCACATTTCAGCTCTCTTCAAAGACAGGTTTCTCTGGCTAAACTAAACTTTTCTACACCTTCTTCTATTCTTTCATTTGCATCAATCTCAGAAGATGAAGTTCTACTTCCCAGGGCTCATACACTTGTGACTTCATTCTGTCTTTTTCATATCTTGTTCCATTGATCATTCCTGCTCTCCTTCATCATTAATTTCTTCTTATCCTTTCCCAATGTCTACAAAAATGAATAACTTATCCATTGGATGAATAGATTAGAAGTGTCATAGAAAGAGGATTCTGGGGATGAACTATGATTTTTCATTCCTCTGTTTTGTTTCTGTATAATGTTATCCATTTCCTTGAAATTTGATAGTTGCATATACACATAGATATCCATGCATATACAGGCAAAATGCAGACACACACAGACATACATTCCATCATGAATAAAACATACATATATATGTATATATAAAAAACAGCATTATGAACCAAATATTTTTGCATATGTGGAAAAAACCTGTTTTCTAAATAAAAGGATCTTTTCCTTGACTCTGAAACCTCCTCAAACTATTGCAATGTTTCTTTCTTTCCCTTCACTACTAAACTTCTAAAAGAGCAATTTATACTATGAGATTACTTTCTCACAATCCACTCAATACTTTACTTCAAGTATCTGGTCTCCAATTCCAGCACTCTACTTGAAATTGCCTTCTTTAAAATCACAGATGATTTTTAATTTTCAAATTAATATTCCTTTCTCAGTCCTCATCTTCCTTGATCTTTTTGCATCATTTAAAATTCTTCTTTACCTCTTCATTTTTGGACATTCTCTCTGTTTTTGGCTTTCAGAACTGTCTAGTGGAAAGTGGAAAGTATGCTGAACCCTAAATCACCTTGGTTCAGATCTGGATTTTAACATTTATTTAGTCATAGAACCATGGAAAATAGTATTTCAAAACTTCAGTTTCAATGGAGATTTTCTATAAATTCTTCTGATCTTAAAAGGATTACTATGAAGATCAAAAGTTATCAAGTATGTTATCAACCTTTAAATATTCTTAAAACATCAGGGATTTGATGCCATTCTTTCCTATTTCTCCTTCTGTCTGCCTGATTGTTCCTTCTTTACCTGTATGGCTTCATTTTTCTTGTATTCTGAACTTTCCCCTCCTCTGTCCCCTGATGATCTTATCCTCTATTATTGATTAATGCTGTGCAAATACTCTTAAATTTATGTACCTAACACAGTTCCTTTTGCTTAGTTGTGTCTTGCATCTCCAAATTTCTGCTAGACATCAATTCTTGGACATCTCATCAGAACCTTTATTTTCTACATGATACTTGCCATCTTTCCCATTGGCTAATCTTTCCAGAATCCTTATTTCTAAAAGTAGAATTGCCGTTCTCTCAGTTGCCCAGATTTGATCCTCAGAATCATATTTGCTTTTTAAAAAAGTTTATATTAAATTTAAGATAAAAATACTAATACTGTCTTTCTTGTATGAGTCCTCTTCTGAACATCCCCTGCACACTATTGAGTATTGTTGAATAAAATATTTTATGTTAAAGCATTTTTTAACATTTAAAAAAGTTTTGAGGGGTGGAGCCAAGATGGCAAAGAGTAGAATGTCTCTATCTGAGCTCATCTGAGCTTCCCTCACCAACAGATTAAGTCTCTGACCTAGTTTTGTAGTGACAGAATTCACAAACATTTGGAGTACAAAAAATTCCCAGAAGAAGATATTTTGGAAGAACATCAGAAAAGATCTATTTCAATTGGGTGGGGGAAAGGCTGCTGAACTCAGACTGTTGTGGTTGTCTTAAGAGCTCACCTTGTATGAGCTCTTTTATCTCAGAGGCGAGATGAATGAGGCAGGAGACTCATAGGGTATGAAAAGAGCTCCAGTTTATTATGCCGCACAGCCTTGTTGATATACTTTTTTGTAAGCTTCATCAGTATGTGAACAGTAGGCAACCCCCAATCACCATTCAGAGAAGCACTTTGTGGGCTTTGCATATGCATGGTATCTTCCAATGGGAGGAGAGCCAACACAGCCACATCAGCAGCCCAGTCACAGGTGAGAGGCCCTGTCAAGGCATCCCTGCTCACGAGCAACTAGCTGTGACCCTCAGGCTCAACCCATTCCCATACTGTGCATCAGTGCTCCTTGCTCAACAAGGACATTTCTGCAATGTGGCAGAAAACTTATTGTGCACCACAGGTCAAGGTGGCCTCTGTACTCCCTCTTAGCAGGGTTCCATACCTAGCAATTCCCCCTTTTTATCTTTTAGATAAAAAGTTTCTTGAGCTGCAACGTCTGAAAAGATGATGGAGAAAAAATCTATAAAGACATCCTAGGGGCAGCTAGGTGGCGCAGTGTATAGAGCACCAGCTCTGAAGTCAGGAGGACCTACGTTCAAATCTGGCCTCAGATACTCAACATCCCCTAGCTGTGTGACCCTGGACAAGTCACTTAACCTCAATTGCCTCAGCAAAAAGCAAAAAAAAAAAAAAAGACATCCTAAAATTACAGGGTAACAGCAAAACAATAGCAACATCCCAACACACAAGACAATCCATGATTCTAATTTTAACCACCATGAAGAGGTACTGTTAAACCAATGTTTGATTTTTTTCTTTTTAACAATTTTATCTGGATTCAAATTTTTATGAGAAACTTTCTCTCTGTCAGAAGCTAATTTATGTAAACTTTCTGTCACCTTCAATTGTGTTATTGAGAAATAAATCATTCAAATGACTCTTGATACTGTCCCAATCATAATCTTGTCCTGTATGATTACACAGCAAAGGGGTTACATAAACTTTTGTATATCTATAGTCACATTATAATTGAGCCTGGAGTTTTAATAACTTTACTTCTGCTTCTATTTCCAATGATACTTCTCTTAAATCTTTTATCATCTGATACAATTGTTCATCTATTTTAGTTTATTGAGCAAAACCCACTGATACATTCCTAGCTAGTTACTCGATATATCTAGCTTGTATTGTATTGTTTTGTGCATTAGATATAGACATTGCAAGAGAAACTGATGAAAGTATAAATGAAACCAATATAGTGATACCTAATATGACAGCTGATACATCTCTTTTTTCTAATGGGACTAAGGTCTGTTTTCTTCTTTTCTATTATGGTATTGAACATAGTTTCAGTCTTAGTATGATACCATTTCTCACTTTTTCCAGGAAACATTGATACATGAGTAATAACAAACACAGTCTGATTTTCAATTTCATTGTCCAAGCAATCACTAACAGTACAATTCCAATAAGTAACATTGTAAAAATCTAATGTTTCTTTGGTAACAGTTATAGAGTCTCCCCACATAAATGCATATTTCTCTCTCAGACAGGTTTTAGAATAGAACAGGTATTCAATTCTTGTGCCATTTGTCCAAGAACCAGGGCCCAAGATATTTTTCCAAACTGCTGATCTAATTCTTGAGTGACAAGAATATGGTCTATGAAGACATGTGCTTAGGGGCCAACCTGATGACCCTTTATGTAGACACACTGCTGCAACCCTCCCACGTGGACGAGGGTGTCTCTATGACAAGGCATCCCCTGTGTGCCCAGTATGTGTGCCACATGATACCCATCCGCTCATGAGACAGTTCTAGATCATGGTGGGTCTTTTTGAGTGGCCTTATCTCCTTCTCTCTCATTTTGTTTTTTAATCTCTTCAGGGTCTGATTAGTCCTTTCTACAATGGCCTGTCCTGTGGGATTGTAAGGAATCCCAAAAATATGATGTATGGAGAATTCCTGTAAGAACTGTTTTAATATTTTTGAGGCATATGAAGCCTTTATCAGCCTTGATAGTGTGTGGGATACCCATAAAGGCAAAACTGTGAAATAAGTGATTTATTGCATGTGAAACAGCTTCCCCTAATTGAGAGGATGCAGATACAAAGCCTAAGTAAGTGTCAACTGTCACATGAATGCCTGTTTTTTCCATATGTGTAACATCCATTTGCCATATATAATTTGGCCTGTCACCTCTGGGATTAGTCCCCAGTACTATAGGTCTTTGAGAATTATATGTTGATACTGAGAAAGCAAATTTATCCCTGTCCTCAGGGTGAAGAGGAATAAGAGTAAAAGTAATTCTTAATTTGTGTAAAATATCTCTACCCCATAAGGTAATACATAAGCCATCTATTATTAAGGGAAAAATAGTTTCTGTCTTTCTGTCTTTTTGCCAATTTACTAGTTCAGCAGACATCAAAGCCTTCTTACTGCCTGCTACTCCTGGCACTAAGTTGCTAAAAGTATAAGTTCATGTTTGTTCCTAGAGTAACCTGAGCGGCAGTCAACCAAGTCTGTTCTAAAAATTCTGTCATCCAGATTTCATTCTTAGGCTTTACATTAGAAGAACCTTTGAAAGGCTATAGGTCTAAATAGACACAAGAGTAAGGTGAGACCGAGAGTGATGGAGGAGGGGGAGGACATTCATTATCATTCTCCTCAGGCTCAAGAGAGGGACATCTATTGCTAAAAGACATGCCTCTCTGTGTTCCAACTGTAAATTTCCTGACCTTCTTTTCCTTTTCTGATTTCAAACTTTGTTTAAAATGGCTTTTTTGTATTTCTCGTGGGCATTGTTTACCATAAGCGGTGAGCTGTTCACTGAAAACAATCCATCTCTCACAATTATAACAGTCTTCCTCAGGTAACCAAGGAGAAACTTTGTAAGCAATGTCCAAGAATTTCCTAATGTCTCCTAATTGAACTGTGTACTCTTGCTCTTTGATACTTTTATATACAGTCCTGACATACTTCCGTATCTGAAGGGAAGAGGGTGCCTACTTTCTGCCCCATTAGGTTACTTAACTGTCTCCACCACACTCTGCCTGGTCCAGAAACAGCGCAGTTTGGCGGGCTCTACATCTGGAGTCATCTTAAAGGTTGTCTTGACCATGCAGTACTGCTTGACTGTGAAGTGGTTGCTCTGGCACTATTGCAGGTCCCCGTCCCTGTTTGTTGGGCGCCAGTTGTTGCGGCCATCTTAAGAGCTCACCTTGTATCACCTTTTTTATCTCAGAGGCAAGATGAATAAAGCAGGAGACTCATAGGGTGTGAAAAGAGCTCCAGGTTATTTTGCCACACAGCCTTGTTGATATACATTTTTGCAAATGTGATCAGCATGTGAACAGTAGGCAATCTCCAATCACCATTCAGAGAAGCAGCTCTTGGGCATTGTATATACACAGTATCTGCCAATGGGAGGAGAGCCAACCAGCCATGTCAGCAGCCTGTTCACAGGCCAGAGGCCCTATCAAGGTATCCCTGCTCACTGAGCAACTAGCTGTGACCCTCAGGCTCAACCCATTCCCATAATGTGCATCAGTGCTCCTTGCTCAACAAGGGCATTTCTGCAATGGGGCAGAAAACTTATTGTGCACTTCACATCAAGGTGGTCTCCGTACTCTCTCTCAGCAGGGTCCCATACCCTAGCAAGACTGCAGCACAGGGAGCCCAATGCAAGGAGCTGAGATAGGGAGCCAGGGTATGGCAGTGTCAGCATACTGGGTAATCTACTGTGAGGCTCTTGGGCTCTGTCCTGGTTACAAGCTGGTGGATCAGCAGTTTAGTTGTGAGAAAAGCAAAGCAAATACAAAAGACAAATAGTGAGCCTTTGAACCTCAGAATAAAGCAGGACTTGGGCATGCTCACCCAGCACCAAAAGAAAGTTAGCAGCACTGACCCAGGGCAGCTTAAAACCAATGTTGTCTATAGAGGAAGCTTGGGACAATCTTGCCTTTGCCCTGAGAACAGACTACAACATTTAAAACAAACGAGCAAAAAAAGCAAAAAGAACTCTGACCAAAGATAGCTTTTTATGGAGAAAGAGGATAGACTTCAAACCCTGAGGATGTTAAAGGCAAATCATCTCCAGATAAAAGTCTAAAGGGTGATATGAGTTGGTGCCTATCTCACAAGGCTCTCTTGGAAGAATTAAAAAAAAGAATCTTAAAAGAGAGTTAGAAGAAAAATGGGGAAAAGAAATGAGATCTTTGCAAGAAAGTTTGGAAAAGGAAATACAGAAATTCTTTGAGGAAAACTCCTCAAAAATAGATTTAGTGAAAAGGAAAAAATCACAAAACTCTTTATGAAACAGATTTGAAAAAGAAACCAATTTGTGGAAAAACAGAATTTGTAAAATGAGGAGAAAATCAAATGAACAAAATGCCTCATTTAATAATTCAATTGGTCAAATGCAAAAGGAAATAAAAAAGCTAAATGAAGAAAATAATTCACTAAAAATTAGAATTGATCAAATGGAAGTGAGTGACTCATTGAGACTCCAAGAATCAGTCAAACAAAAAACAAAAAACAAAAAAAAGAAAAAAAATTGAAGAAAATGTAAAATACCTCATTGGAAAAATAACTGACTTGTGAAATAGATCTAGAAGAGAAAATCTAAGAATTATTAGAATTCCTGAAAACCATGATGACAAAAAGTTTAGACATCATCTTTCAGGAAATCATCAAGGAAAACTGCCTGGTAAAATAGCCATGGAAAGAATTCACAGATTACCTTCTGAAAGGGACCCCAAAAGGAACATCATAGCTAAATTTCAGAATTATCAAATCAAGGAGAAAATATTGCAAGCAGCCAGAAGAAAACTATTCAAATATCGAGGAGCCACGATCAGGATTATCCAGGACCTAGCAGCTGCAACTTTGAAGATCACAGGGCATAAAATCTGATATTGTGAAAATCAAAGGAACATGGATTTCAGCCAAGAATCAAATATCCAACCAAACTGAGCATCATCTTTCAGGGGAAAAGATGGACATTCAATGAAACAGGTAAATTTCATCTATTTTTAATGAAAAGACCAGAGCTGAATAGAAAATTTGATCTTCAAATACAGAACTCAATAATAGCAAAAAAGGTAAAAAGGAAAGAAAAATATCTTTCTTTTAAAAGTTAAAAAGTTTATACCCCCTATACGGGAAGATGATATGTTTAATTTTTGAGATCTGTATCTCTGTTATGGATATACTTAGAGGATGCAGGTATAATTTGATTTTATTGTAATGATTTAAAAAATAACTAGAGAAGAAAAGGTGATTCTACTGGAAGAAGAGAAAAATGGAGTTAAAATGGGATGTTATATCTCATGAGGAGGCAAAAAAGACCTATTGCAAATAAGGGAAGAAAGGAGGGGGATGAGTATTGTGTGAATCTTAATCTCATCATATTTGGTTCAAAAAGAAAATATCAGACACATTTAGCTTCACAAAAAGCTTATCTCACCCTTTGGGGAAGGAGCAAGGGAAGAGGTAAGGTAAGGAGGGAGACTAATAGAAGAGAAAACAGAAGTAGAAGGGAAAAGATATAAGAAAGGGAGAAGAAATGCAAAAGGGGTGGATGGTTTGAGGGAGGCAGTGATCAGTGACAAAATATTGAGGAGGAGGGAAATGGGGAAAGGGAAGAGAAAAATATAATTGGGAGTAAACAAGATGGCAGGAAATAGAGTTAGTAATTTTATCTGTGAATGTGTATGGGATGAATTCTTCCCTAGAACAGAAGAGGATAACAGACTGGATTAAAAGCCAAAATCCTACAATTTGTTGTTTACAGGAAACTCATTTAAAGCAGAGTTATACATTTAGAGTAAAGGTAAAAGGCTATAGCAGAATCTATTATGCTTCAGCTGAGATAAATAAAAAAAGCAGGGATAGCAATTGTGATCTCAGATCAAGCAAAAGCAAAAATAGATCTGATTAAAAGCGATAAGGAAGTAAACTACATCCTACTTAAAGGTACCACAGATAATGAAGCAATATCAACACTAAACATATATTCACCAAGTAGTATAACATCCAAATTCCTAGAAGAGAAGTTAAGAAAGATGAAAGAAGAAATAGACAGCAAAACTATACTAGTGGGGGATCTCAACCTTGCTCTTTCAGAACTAGATAAATTGAACCACAAAATAAATAAGAAAGAAGTTAAGGAGGTAAATAGAAACCTAGAAAAGTTAGGGATGATAGATCTTTGGAGAAAATTGAATGGAGACAGAAAGGAATATACTTTTTTTCTTGGCAGTACATACATTCTATACAAAAATTGGCCATGTATTTGGGCATAAAAACCTCCAAATCAAATGCAGAAAGGCAGAAATAGTAAATGTATCTTATTCACATCATGATGCAAAACAAATTACATGCAATAAAAGGCCAAGAGAAAATAGACCAAAATTAATTGGAAACTAAATAATCTAATCCTAAAGAATGAGTGAGTGAAACAACAAATCATAGACACAATAAACAATTTCATCCAAGAGAATGACAATAATGAGACAACATACCAAAATTTGTGGGATGCAGCCAAAGTGGTAATTAGGGGAGATTTTATATCTCTAGATACTTATTTGCATAAAATAGAGAAAGAGAAGATCAATGACTTGGACTTGCAATTAAAAAAGCTAGAAAAAGAACAATTTAACCCTCCCCCAATTAAACACCAAATTTAAGATACTGAAAATAAAAGGGGAGATTAATAAAATTGAAAGTAAAAAAAAACCTATTGAATTAATAAATAAAACCAAGTGTTGGTTTTATGAAAAAATCAAGAAAATAGATAAATCTTTAGTTAATTTCATTAGAAAAAGGAAAGAAGGAAATCAAATTGTTAGTCTCAAAAAAGAAAAGGGAGAACTTTCCACCAATGAAGAGGAAATTAGAGCAATTATTGGGAGTTATTTTACCCAATTGTGTCAATAAATTTGGCAATCTAACTGAAATAAAGGAATATCTACAAAAATATAGATTGCTCAGATTAACATAAGAGGAAATAAATTACTCAAGTTATAGTCTCAAGTTAGAAAAAGAAATAGAACAAACATAGAATCAACTGTATAAGAAAAAATCTCCAGAGCTAGATAGATTTCCATGTGAATTCTACCAAACATTTAAAGAACAATTAATTCCAATACTATACAAACTATTTGAAAAAACAAGGAAAGAAGGAGTCCTACCAAATTTCTTTTATGACACAGATATGGTGCTGATACTTAAACCACATAGGGTGAAAACAGAGAAAGAAAATTATGGATCATTTTCCCTAATGAATATTGATGCAAAAATCTTAAATAAAATATTAGCAAAGAGGTTACAGAAAATCATCCTCAGGATAATACACCATGACCAAATAGGATTTATACCAGGAATGTAGGGCTGGTTCAATATTAGGAAAACTATCAGCATAATCAACTATATCAATAACCAAATTAACAAAAATTATATGGTTATCTCAATAGTTGCATAAAAAGCATTTGATAAAATCCAACACCCATTCCAATTAAAAACACTAGTGACTGTGGGATAGATGGAGTTTTCCTTAAAATGATCAGTAGCATCTATTGAAAACCATCAATAAACATCATATGTAATGGGGACAAACTAGAACCATTCCCCATAAGATCAGGAGTGAAACAAGTTTGCCCACTATCATCTTTACTATTCAATATTGTATTAGAAATGTTAGCTTTGGCAATAAGAGAAGAAAAAGAGATTAAAGGAATTAGTATAGGTAATGAGGAAACCAAATTACCACTCTTTGCATATAATATGATGGTATACTTGGAAAACGCTAAAGAATCAACTAAAAAATTACTAGAAACAATTCAAAACTTTAGCAAAGTTGCAGGATACAAAATAAATCCACATAAAGAATCAGCATTTTTACATATTACCAACAAAGTCCAACAGCAACAGATACAAAGAGAAATTCCATTTAAAATAACTGTTGATAATATGAAATATTTGGGAGTCTATCTGCCAAGGCAAAGTCAGGAACTATAAGAACACAACTACAAACCACTTTCCACACAAATAAAGTTGGATCTAATCAACTGGAAATATATCAAGTGCTCATGGGTAGGCCAAGCTAATATAATAAAAATGATTAAATAATTAATCCACTTAATTCAGTGCCATGCCAATCAAGCTCCCAAGAAATTGTTTTGCAGATCTAGAAAAACTAATAGCAAAGTTCATTTGGAATAACAAAAGGTCAAGAATTTCAAGGGAACTAGTGAAAAAATGCAAATGAAGGTGGCCTAACTGTGCCATATATAAAACTATAGTATAAAGCAGTGGTCATCAAAAACATTTGGCACTGGCTAACAAATAGAGTAGCCGATCAGTGGAATAGGTTAGTTTCACAGGACAAAATAGCCAATGATTATAGTAATCTAGTGTTTTTCAACCCAAAGACCCCAGCTTTTGGAATAAGAACTCACTATTTGACAAAAACTGATGGTTAAATTGGAAACCAATATGGCAGAAACTAGATACTGAGCCACATCTAACACCATATACCAATATATAGTCAAAATGTATTCATACTGATATTATGAGCAAATTAGAAGAACAAAGGATCTGTGGAGAAGGAAGGAATTTGTGGCCAAAGAAGAACTGGAGTTCATTATTGAATAATCAATAATTTTGATTATATTAAATTAAAAAGATTTTGTACAAACAAAACTAATGCAGACAAGATTATAAGGGAAGCAATAAATTGGGAAAATATTTTTACATTCAAAGATTCTGATAAAAGCCTCATTTCTAAAATATATAGAGAATTGACTCAAATTTATAAGAATTCAAGCCCTTCTTCAATTGATAAATGGTCAAAGGATATGAACAGACAATTTTCAGATGAGAAATTGAAATGATTTCTAGTCATTTGGAAAGGTGCTCTGAATCGCTACTGATCAGAGAAATTCAAATTAAGACAACTCTGAAATACCATTACACACCTCTCAGATTGGCTAAGATAACAGAAGAAGATAATGATGAATGTTGGGGGGGAGGGAATGTGGGAAAACAGGGACATTAATACATTGTTGGTGAAGTTTTGAACTGATCCAACCATTCTGGAGAGCAATTTGGAACTATGCCCGAAGGGCTACCAAAATATGCATACCCTTTGATCCAGTAGTGTTTCTACTGGGCTTATATGCCAAAGAGTTTTTAAAAAAAGAGAAAGGGGCCCATATGTGCAAAAATGTTTGTGGCAACCCTTTTTGCAGTGGCAAAAAACTGGAAACTGAGTGGATGTCCATCAGTTGGAGAGTGGCTGAATCAATTATGGTGTATAAATGTTGTGGAATATTATTGTTCTATAAGAAACAATCAGCAGGATGATTTCAGAGCGGCTTTGAGAGACTTACATGAACTGAATCTAAGTGAAATGAACAGAACTATGAGATCATTGTACACGTCAACAACAAGATTATATACAATGATCAATTCTGCTGTATGCTGCTCTTTTCAACAATGAGATGATTCATCCTAGTTCCAATGATCTTGTGATGAAGAGCCATCCCAGAGAGAGAACTGTGGGAACTGAGTGTGGACCACAACATAACATTTTCACTTTTTTGTCATTGTTTGCTTGCATTTTATTTTCTTTCTCATTTTTTCCTTTTTGATCTGATTTTTTTTTGAGTGTGCAGCAAGATAATTGTATAAATATGCATGCATATATTGGATTTACTTGTCATCTAAGGGAGTGTGAGGAAGAGGGGAAAAATTTAAACTCAAGGGCAGGTTAACAACAATAAAAAACATAACAAAAACCCACAAAAAAGTTTTGTGTTCCAAATTCTGTCCTTCCCTCCTTTCCCATAATTCTTTCTTCTCCTCCCCAGTATTTATACACACAAACTCATACACACACACATGCATACACTCCCATTATGATTTAAAAAAAATAATATAAAACATGCCCGCATAGAAAGGACACAAAATGGGATTGTGTAAGGCCCACAAATGTCTACTATATATGCTTTTTAAAAATATAATAAATTCAATACATTAATTCCAGAACTATCTGTTTATGCTTCCCTCTAAACTTCCTTTTCTGTGCATTAAAAATTCTTCCATTTTAAAACTTAGCATCATTAGTACTTCCTGTCCTACTGCCCCCTAAGCTGTCCCCCTTTCTGTAACAAATTAGCATAATCATTCAAAACAAATCTACATATCTATCATGTAATGTCTGAAAATGTATGTCTCATTCTGTTCCTCTCGTCCCTCACCTCTCTGTCCATTGAAAATTTTCGGTCATATTTAGTCTCCCATGGATATATGTGTATATCTATTTCTAAAGCTACATACCCAATATTGGGTTGTAATTTTCCTGTTGGCAGAGATTTTGTCATTAAAAAAAAAGCAACTTTCTATTCACTATGCTTAGCACAGTGCATTGCTTTGTATTCCTTAAAGAATTTTTGTTGAAGTAAATGAAGTATGCAAATAAATATTACCCAGACTACCCTTAGAGGTTACCTATTGAAATAACTTTGCTCTTTTCAACAACCCTATGAAATGTCATGCAACAAGGAAAGGTGTGAGTCTGGAAATTGGCAAACTCAGTACTTCTCTAAGCCAGGGCAGCTGTGCCATTTTATCCCCACTCACTTCCTTGGCTCCCATCCAGGATATGGACTCACTTCTTTATCCAAGTGATATAACTTGTCTCTGTGTGGTCTTGTTTGAACATTTTGCTCCATGTCACTGTATTTTTTTAAAAAAAATGTTTCTTAGAGGTCTGATTGCTTTACATTGCTATGCTTGACACTAAGCAAATGCAGTTCCAGATTTTAAGAATGTGCTATTGGAGACATATTGAAGTCAATGTAAATGTCGAGTTTATGCAGAAAGTAGAGTAAAAACATTAAACAAAGACAAAGCTGTATTCTTGAGCCTATTCAAATGCTGACATGCACTACTTGAGACTGAATGAATGTCAGCAAATAGAACAAGGATTAGTAAAGTCATTAGCTAAGGTGACAAGAGGTTCTATAGTCAACTATAATAATTTATTTCGTTACAATTTATTAAATTCCTTGTTGCTTGTCAGAGATAATGTTCTTAATTTTATGTGTGTGTGTAAATTATACATTTTCATTCAAATGTATTTGTTGAATACTTACTATGGGCATAGCTCTTTGCCAGGGACATGTTGGTAAATATTTAACAACTAAATTTCTGAGAAAAAAACCCCAACAACACAAATATGACACACTTTTAAATTTAATTTGAAAGACTAATATTTTCTCCATCACCCGCTTAAATTTAGAAATCAACAAAACAACAGATCAAACCCTGAGTTTCTAATTTCCAAGATGTAAATCATAACAATGAAAATTTAACAATTGGCTCTACCAGCCAGTATGGTCTGGCTGTAGAGCACTCCTTCTTTTTGCCCTTATCCTTGCCATGTGTCCCACAAGCACCATGAAAAGAACTGTTCATTTAAAAGGAAGAAGATGAAAAGGTTTCATGGTACTGGTTGATGTCTTTCTTGTTTAGGAGTTTGTGATTTAGGAGATAATGGAGCCAGGAAATTTATATGTAGGTAGTGGACAGAAGTATCTCATTGTCAAAGAAAACATAATCATACTATACGCATACATTTTAGTCACAAGTCTTCCAGAGATAATTTTTATTAATTTAGCATTATTTTAAATTTGAACATTTTTAGAGAGAGAAATTTCCAAATCAGCAGAGTTCCATCTTGCTTTTGGTTATCTCTCTACCAGAAGATATTTCGAAGTAATATTTAGAGGAATCTTAAATAAGCAAAATATCACAATATAGTTATACAGTTTAGCATTAAACATTCTACTCCATATAATAGAATAACAGTTTGCCTTTCAAGAACCCCCATAGAAAATAATTCTGCTCAAAATACTCTATCCCTGTTTGACCACTCTTCTCAAGGTCTTTCTGTCATCTGAGCATAAATGATCTGAAGAAATCAAAAGGAACTACATATTCCTTCTGATCAAATATTCTTTTCCCTTCACCAAATGGGGTAAAAGAGTGTGATAGGACCAAAATCTACTAAGTTTTTCCCTTCTTCCCTACCTTCTGCAATGTGGGCTATGCTAGGTCTTCCTTAAAAGATGACAAAGCTAAGATTTGATTGGTCCAAGGTGGTGTGGAAGGGATAAGACTCAGGTTGTACTGCCCTTAACACAATTTCCTGGTGGACTCTCATGTTAATGGGGCTTTTAATGAGGCTTCCTGGTTGCTGATGGACATAAAGCTCAGACCCATGTAAATTTGGTCCCTTTTTAATTAGGATGTTTAAAGACCAGGTGAGTCACCACACCCTGCCCAATTGATCAAATGCATTTCTATATGGACATGAAGAAGGTATGTTTACCCAAGTGCTATTGTATTTCCTTGTTTTAAGCCCAGGGATTTCTGACCCCAAAATTGTCTGCGATGTTCAAGGAGGGCTAGCACCTCTGGTGTGAGTGCTTACTAAGCCCTTTTCAGGACTGCTCATCCACTTTTGATGTTTACCTTCACCCAGTTCTCCCCTGAAGAAATCCAAGAAAATGTAGTGGCCACACTTGGTAAAATCATCTTGGCAGATGGATTAAACTAGGTATTGGGTAACTGACAGGCTTCAAATCTTTCTGTGAGTTTGGAGAATGTCCATCCAAGCATGTGCAGACTTTTGGATGAGAACAACTTGTTTTAGCAGTAATGTAAAAACTGAAGCAGGAATTGTGGAAGGCTTAGAGCTTGGTCTGACATTAAAGATGCCAAAGTCATCCATTGCATCCTAGGTCATTGCTAGTTGTCCTGACTTTTGTCTTGCTACTTAATGTCAATGACTCTGGAACAGAAAGTAAGACTGATAATTTTATCCAATTCTGCCTCACTTAAATCTAATTCATGCACAAATCAAGACATTACGCCATGCTGTCATCAATCCTCTGAAAATGAGGAAAAAATAATAAGAAGAACTGTATGTCTTTTGCCAAATTAAGGCTAAGTAAATCTCCTTTGGTTAGTTGTACCATGACCACAGAATCTCATTTCATCTCAACATCAAACCTGAATTAACAGGATCCTGATATGAGTCAGACTTCACCCTAATATAAGGTATTGGCCTTTAAGTGGTTTATAGGGATATATTGGAGTCAGTTTAATGGATTGTTAAACTTTTAATATGAGCATTTATATCTCAGAAACCAGTGAATGCCACAATTCAGGATTTTGTTATTCTGTTGATTGTCTAGGCTAAAAAATTATTGGAAATAATGTTAATGATTAAACTTTAAAATGTGTCCTACATCCATTCTTCTGTCCTACATGCATGTCTCCCCTTCTTCAACTGTGAAACATTTACCACCATACCACTGAGCATAACTCTGCAGGGAAGGTGGAAAAGCAATTATCTTAACAATACAAAATCTAAATTTGGTTATCATTCAATCAACTTTGGGGCCTTCACTTTCACTCTTGACCTTTTCTATACCCCCTTAAGAGAAAATGATTAGGCCTCTAGGAAAAGAAGCATGGAAATATTTATTTCTAAATATTTTCAGTTGAATGTTTTCAGTGTGTTAGACTTAGCTCATTAAGTTGGAATTGGAACTGGAGCTGGATCCAAAGGGTCAGAAACAGAAAGCAGTTTTTGAAATGAAAGTAAAATCAAAATTATGATCAAAACAAAATCCTAGGTAAGGGTCTAGTAAGAGCCAAAGTCTGGAGTCTGACTATAGAAATCTAGTTTTGAGGTAAGCAATAGAACTGTTCTTGAAAATAATTGTTCTATTTGGCTAACTTGACTTTTTGTGGGTGCATATTTACATGTCCAACCATATATTTCTGACTCCATCCTTAGACTCATTCACTTTGACTTACCTAGAGAGTCCTCTCCATTTTTATATAACAAGTGAAAATCTGGAAACAATTTCTGGATAGTTAATAATCAATGTGTTCCCCTTGCAGGTTAAAATCAACCCCAATTTGTAAACAAATAATGGAATGGTAGTGGACATATTAGTGAGGAGACCAGCAAAAAGTTTTTAGCTCCTCTTGCTAAGAATGTGACTTGATCATGAGACTCAGCTGTTTCCAGTAATCTGAACAAAGGAATACATCTCTACCTAGATCACTCTGATTATTTTTTTCCTTCATAAGCTGGGAGATCCTAAATTCTAATTGGGGGGTTCCAGTGACTGTGGAGGCAAAAACTCAACCTGCAAGATCTTCTAGTTGGTTGGGGTCCCACCCAAGATCACAAAGCATGTACTCATAGGATTTAAGTAATCTCATCTACCAGCAATGTCGTTCAGAGACTTAATGAGGAAATAAAAAGGAAAAATCTTACTCTGAATTTAACAATTGGTTATTAATATAATAGAAAAATAATCACTTCTCTCACTTTATACCACAGTTTAGGTGACACAAGACAGTATGGCAATGTGCTCAACATTATGTAATTTTCTTTATTTGATTTCTTCTTATGTAATGTGCAACCTTATTTACTATTTTGGCTTTTTTTTTTTAAATGAAATTTGTCATGACTCCTGGGTTCTCAGTTTCTGCATCTGTAAGATGAGGCACTTTGAGGATTCTGTATAGTTACAGCATTCTATTATCTATGAATTCTGTGATCAGTTATAACAAAGGCTCTTACTCAAGCTAAAAATTGAGTCTCCTTTTGCCCAACTTTAAATATAACTTTAATTGATAAATTGTTGAGAGTTGTTCCCTGACAAATATTAGTAAAAGACTCATCTCTAAATATATATCTTCCTTTTCTCCTTTAGTGAAGTCATATCATCCATTTCTAGGGATGAATGAGATGTTGAGATCTTAAGAACAGGGTAGTAATTAAATCCTGTTGCTTCTGCCTCCACAGTTTCTCAAATCCTTCCTTTTCCTATTGCCATCATTCTGGATAAGAAGTTGACTCTCTCCATCTGGATTTTCCAACAGCAGCTTCATTTCACCATATTTCAACCAGATTCCTCATCTTTCTCTCCAAACTTTCCACTTTCCCTTTGCTATTTATAGTATCATCACTCTTCTGTTTCCTCCTCTTCACTCACATAGCTACCCCCTTCTTTCTTTCTCCTTTCTCTAATTCATCCTCCACATAACTGCCAAATTCATATTGTTTCAACAAAGATCTGACCACATCATTGCACCTCTAAGGAATTGGCAATAATTCCTTATTGCCTGTGAGATAAACTAAAAATTTTTCAGCTTGATATTTTAGGCTCTAAACTATTTGACTACTACCTTTGCAATTTTATGTCATATTGCTGCCTTCTCACTTTCTCTTTTTCAGGAAAACTAGCTTGCTAGTAATTCTCAGTATCTCCCAATGCTTCATTTCCTACCTCCACCTCTTAGAATCCCTAATTTTCTTCAAAGCATAATTGAGATACCATTTTCTCTATTAGCCCTTTTTTGTTCCTCTTAGTTGATAACATACTTCCCTCCTAACTTTTGTATGTACTTTCATTTATTGATATTTACATATATCATATTCCTTTCCCAGTTTTCCTTGCCCAACTCACCCATCCCAAAATAGAATATAAATTCTATAAAGGTTAGGGCCATTTTTATTTTTGTCTTTACATTTTTAGCATCATCTCAAGCATCAATTGTGTGTATAATGTCTTACACACAGTTGGCACTTAATAAATGTTTGTCAAATTGAAAAAGAAGGAATGTCACACTATATGTGACTTCCATTTACTTTGCCGGATGATTTGATATAAAGTGTACAAAAATGCAAACATTTTCACCTTGACTTTTAAAAATCTGTTCTTTAAAAAATATTTTCAGTTCTCCAGAAAAAGATAAAAGAGTTTGAGATTTCTATAGTTATCAATGTAAGATCAACTTTACATAAAGATAGGCATTAAGATTGTGAGAGCATAGAATATGAGAAATATCTAATATGCAATCATAAAATGGCATGACTTTGGAGATCCTCTAGTCTAAAATCAATCAATCAATCAAAAAACATTTAATAGTTACCTATGAAGGGCCACACACTGTGCTAAACAGGTAAAGATACAAAAAAAGCAAAATATGATCCCTGGTCTCAAGGAACTTACATTTGATAAAGATCTGTATCTATGCTAAGTAAGGAAAAGTAAATATATATGTATATATATATATACATATATATATATATAAACAAAATAGATATAACAGTATAGAAGCAGAAAGAGGAAGGAAAGGATGTTTAGGAAAAAAATGTTACAGTTGAGAAGAGAGTGGTCACAAATAGAAGAAATTAACTATGAAAGGCTGATTGTGAAGAGTGGGAATAAAAAGAGAGGGAGAAAAAGCAAGATCCAAGAAAGGAGAGAAAATTGTTTACAATGTTTTTCTATTATAGATTGTTATTTTTATTTTTTTTTGTTTTTATTAATACTTTTTATTTGCTAAACATATGTATGGGTAATTCCTAAACATTAACCCTTACAAAGCTTTCTGTTACAAATTTTTCCCCACTACTCCCCACCCCTCCCCTAGATGGCAGGATGTCCACTACATGATAATTATGTTAGAATACTTAAGAAATAGAATATATGTATAGTTATTGCATCATGTTTTGTGCAGGAGAAATCGTATCTACAAGAAAGAATAATCCAATAAAGGAAATACAATGCAAGCAAACATCAATAGAGAACATGAAAATGTTATATTGTGGTCTACATTTCACATCCCTCTCTCTGGGTGTATATGGCTCTCTTCACCGAACAATTGGAACTGGTTTGAAGTATTTCATTGTTGAAGAGAGTCGTGTCCATTAGAACTGATCCTCATATAGTATTGTTATTGCCGTGTATAATGATCTCCTGGTTCTGCTCACTTCACTGAGCATAAGTTCATGCAAGTCTCTCCAGGCCTCTCTGAAATCGTCCTGCGGGTCATTTCTTACAGAGCAATAATATTCCATAACATTCAAATACCATAATTTATTCAGCTACTCTCCAATTGATGGGCATCCATTCAGTTTCCAGTTTCTAGCCACTACAAAAAGGGCTGCCACAAATATTTTTGCACATATGGGGCCCTTTCCTTCTTTTATGATTTCTTTGGGATATAAGCCCAATAGAAACACTGCTGGGTCAAAGGGTATGCATAGTTTGATAACTTTTTGAGCATAGCTCCAAATTGTTCTCCAGAATAGTTGGATTTGTTCACAGCTCCACCAACAATGCATCAGTGTCCCAGTCTTCCCACATCCCCTCCAACATTCATCTTTATCTTTTCCTGTCATTTTAGCCAATCTGACAGGTGTGTAGTGGTACCTCAGAGTTGTCTTAATTTGCATTTCTCTGATCAATAGTGATTTGGAGCACCTTTTCATATGATTATAAATAGTTTTGATTTCCTCATCTGAAAATTGTCTGTTCATATCCTTTGACCATTTATCAATTGGAGAATGGCTTGAATTCTTATAAATATGAGACAATTCTCTATATATCTTAGAGATGAGACCTTTATCAGAACCCTTAAATGTTAAGATGATTTCCCAATTTGATGCTTCCCTCCTAAACTTGTCTGCGTTAGTTTTGTTTGTACAGAAACTTTTTAACTTAATATAATCAAAATTATCTATCTGGTGTTCAATTAAGAGTTCCAGATCTTCTTTGGACATAAATATATTCCATTTCCACAGTCTGAGAGGTAAACTATCCTATGTTCCTCTAATTTGGTTATAATATCACTCTTTATATCTAGATCATGAACTCATGTAGATCTTATCTTGGTGTGCGGTGTTAGGTGTGGGTCCAGCCTTAATTTATTCCACACTAGTTTCCAATTTTCCCAGCAGTCTTTTTTTTTAACTAAAGCTTTTTATTTGTATAACATATGTATGGGTAGTTCCCCAGCATTGATCTTTACAAAGCTTTCCATTACAAATTTTACCCCCAGTCCCCTCCCCTCCCCTAGATGGCAGGAAGTCCACTACATGTTAATAATGTTGAAATGCTTGAGAAGTTATGCAAGAAAAATCCTATCTACAAGAAAAAAAAGAAAATCAGAAAAAGACAACACAATGCAAGCAAATATCAATAGAGATCATGAACATGTTACGTTGTGGTCCATATTTCATATCTCTCTCTCTGGGTGTATATGGTTTTCTTAAGTGAACAATTGGAACTGGTTTGAGACAATTCTTGGTTGCAGAGAGCCATGTCCATCAGAATTGATCATCATGTAATACTGTTGTTGCTGTGTATGATGATCTCCTGGTTCTGCTCGTTTCACTCAGCATCAGTTCATGCAAGTCTCTCCAGGCCTCTCTGAAATCGTCCTGCTGGTTGTTTCTTACAGAGCAATAATATTCCATAACATTCATATACCATAATTTATTCAGCCACTCTGTAATTGATGGGCATCCCTTCACTTTCCAGTTTCTAGCCACTACAAAAAGGGCTGCCACAAACATTCTTGCACATGTGGGTCCCTTTCCCTCCTCTAAGATCTTTTTGGGATATAGGCTCAGTAGAAACACTGCTGGGTCAAAGGGTATGCACAGTTTGACAACTTTTTGAGCATAGCTCCAAATTGCTCTCCAGAATGGTTGGAACCGTTCACAGTTCCACCAACAATGTTTCCCACATCCCCTCCAACATTCATCTTTATCTTTTCCTGTCATTTTAGCCAATCTGACAGGTGTGTAGTGGTACCTCAGAGTTGTCTTAATTTGAATTTCTCTGATCAATAGTGATTTGGAGCAACTTTTCATATGATTAGAGATGGTTTTAATTTCATCATCTGAAAATTGTCTGTTCATATCCCTTGACCACTTATCTATTGAAGAGTAGCTTGAATTCCTATATATATGAGACAATTCTCTATGTATTTTAGAAATGAGGCCTTTATCAGAACCATTAAATGTAAAGATGATTTCCCAATTTGATGCTTCCCTTCTAATCTTGTCTGCATTTGTTTTATTTGTACAGAAACTTTTTAACTTAATATAATCATAATTATCCATCTGGTGTTCAATTAGGAATTCGAGGGCTTCTTTGGAAATAAATTTATTCCACCTCCACAGATCTGAGAGATAAACTATATGACGTTCCTCTAACTTGCTTACAAAGTCTCTCGTTATATCTAGATCATGAACCCATTTAGATCTTATCTTGATATGTGGTGTTAGGTATGGGTGAAGCCCTAATTTCTTCCACACTAGTTTCCAATTTTCCCTGCAGTTTTTGCCGAATTGTGAGTATTTATCCCAAAAGCTGGGGTCTTTGGGTTTATCGAACACTAGATTGTTAAAGTTATTGCCTAGGTTGTCCTGATATCCTATCCTGTGCCACTGATCCACTGCTCTATTTCTTAGCCAGTACCAAAGAGTTTTGATGACCGCTGCTTTATAATATAGTTTTAGATCTGGTATAGCAAGGCCACCTTCATCTGCCCTTTTTTTTTTCATTAATTCCCTTGAAATTCTTGACCTTTTGCTCTTCCAAATGAACTTTGCTACTATTTTTCCTAGATCTGTAAAAATAATTTCTTGGGAGTTAGATTGGTATGGCACTAAATAAGTAGATTAGTTTGGGTAGTATTGTCATTTTTATTATGTTCGCTCTGCCTACCCATGACCACTTAATATTTTTCCAATTGATTAGGTCTGATTTTATTTGTGTGGAAAGTATTTTGTAGTTTAGTTCATATAGTTTCTGACTTTTCCTTGGCAAATAGATTCCCAAATATTTTATCCTATCATCTGCTATTTGGAATGGAATTTCTTTTTGTATCTCTTGCTGCTGAACTTTGTTGGTAATATATAAAAATGCTTCTGATTTATGTGGATTAATTTTGAATCCTGCCACTTTGCTAAAGTTGTGAATTGTTTCTCGTAGTTTTTTAGTTGAGTCTCTAGGGTTCTCTAAATATACCATCAGGTCATCTGCAGAGAGTGATAATTTTGTTTCTTCATTACCTACTCTGATTCCTTTTATCTCTTTTTCTTCTCTTATTGCTAAAGCTAACATTTGTAATACAATATTAAATAGTAATGGTGACAGTGGGCAGCCTTGTTTCACTCCTGATCTTATTGGGAATGATTTTAGTTTGTCTCCATTACATATGATGCTTGCTGATGGATTTAAATAGATGCTACTGACAATTTTAAGGAAAAGCCCATTTATTCCTATACTCTCTAGTCTTTTTAATAGGAATGGGTGTTGGTTTATCAAATGCTTTTTCTGCATCTATTGAGATAATCATATGGTTTTTGTTAGTTTGGTTATTAACATAATTAAGTACGCTGATAGTTTTCCTAATATTGAACCAGCCCTGCATCCCTGGCATAAATCCTACTTGGTCATAGTGTACTATCCTGGGGATGACTTTCTGTAATCTCATTGCTAATATCTTATTTAAAATTTTTGCATCAATATTCATTAAGGAAATTGGTCTATAGTTTTCTTTCTCTGTTTTCACCCTACCTGGTTTAGCTATCAGCACCATATCGGTCTCATAGAAGGATTTTGGCAGTATACCTACTGTCCCTATTTTCTCAAATAGTTTGTGTAGTATTGGAATTAATTGTTCTTTGAATGTTTGGTAGAATTCACATGTAAATCCATCTGGCCCTGGAGATTTTCTCTTAGGTAGTTGCTTAATAGCTTGTTCTATTTCTTTTTCTAATATGGGGCTATTTAAATAATTTATTTCCTCTTCTGTTAACCTTGCAATCTATATTTTTGTAGATATTCCTCCATTTCATTTAGATTATCAAACTTACTGGCATAAAGTTGGGCAAAGTAACTCCTAATTATTGCTCTAATTTCCTCTTCATTGGAGGAAATTTCTCCCTTATCATTCTTGAGACTTAACAATTTGATTTTCCTCTTTCCTTTTTCTTATCAATTTTTTTCATAGAACCAATTCTTAGTTTTATTCATTAATTCAATAGTTTTCTTATTTTCAATTTTATTAATTTCCCCTTATATTTTTAGAATTTTCAATTTGCTCTTTAATTGAGGGTTTTTAATTTGTTCTTTTTCTAGTTTTTTTAATAAGCCCAATTCGTTGATCTTTTCTTTCTCTATTTTATGCAAGTAAGCATCTAGAGATATAAAATTGCCCCTTATAACTCCTTTGGCTGTATCCCACAAATTTTGGTGTGTTGTCTCCTTATTGTCATTCTCCTGGATGAAATTATTGATTGTGTTTATGATTTGCTCTTTCACCCATTCATTCTTCAGGATTAGATTATTTAATTTCCAATTAACTTTTGGTTTATTTTCTCCTGGCCTTATATTGCATGTGATTTTTATTGCATCATGATCTGAAAAGGATGCATTTACTCTTTCTGCCTTTCTGCATTTGATTTTGAGGTTTGTTATGCTCTAACACATGGTTAATTTTTGTATAGGTTCTATGGACTGCTGAGAAAAAAGTAAACTCCCTACTGTCTCCATTCAACTTTCTCCATAGATCTATCATACCTAACTTTTCTAACAATTGGTTTATTTCCCTAGTTTCTTTCTTGTTTATTTTGTGGTTTGATTTATCTAATTCTGAGAGAGCAAGGTTGAGATCCCCCAGTAGCATAGTTTGGCTGTCTATTTCTTCTTGCATCTCTCTTAATTTCTCCCTCAGGAATGTGGATGCTATTGTACTTGGTGCGTATATATTTAGTATAGATATTGCTACATTATCTATGGTACCCTTTAATAAAATATAGTTTCCTTCCTTATCTCTTTTGATGAGATCTATCTTGGCTTTTCCTTGATCTGAGATAAGGATTGCTACCCCTGCTTTTTTTTGTTCACCTGAAGCATAATATTTTCTGTTCCAGCCATTTACCTTCATCCTATATGTGTCACTATGTTTGAGATGTGTTTCTTGTAGACAATATATTGTGGGATTCTGTTTTTTAATCCAGTATGATATCCGCTCCCGCTTTATGGGAGAGTTCATCCCATTCACATTCACAGTTAGAATAACTAATTCTTTATTTCCTGCCATCTTATTTACCCAAGTTATGTTTTCCCCTTTCTCCCTTCCCCCCTC